>JAUPMG010249791.1:0-22253 GCA_031762675.1 Pachysandra terminalis
ACTTTTTGCGAGCTGAGCTTTTACGAGCCTGAGCCGAGCTGGGCAAAGCTCGGCTTGGCTCAGAGCCTAAAAACTTTTAACGAGCTTGAGCTGAGCCTGAGCTGAGCTGGGCAAAGCTCGGCTCAGCTCAGCTCGTTTACAGCCCTATGATAAAGAGACCTCAAATTTTTATTGCTAAGCATAAGAATTGGGGACCTTCCTCTATATATAATCATTTACCTTTTTTGGATAACTCATATGTAACAATTTATTAAGATTTCATAGTAATGAAATGTGACTTGATTTCCTCACCTTCTATTCACAGACGAGGATAAAATTACATGTGTGCCCTCATAGGCAAAAGTTTTGAGAGAAGTAATAATTAGGTAGTCAAATACCTAACAAGGTACTCAGATTTTATTCATTCATCAAAATAAAATAAAATAAAAAGATCTGTCCTCTTATAACCATGGATTTAAATCTTGGTATTGGGGATTTAACTGATACCATCCTATACCTGTACATATCAACTGGTCTAGACTCGTCTGCTTCGATCTAAATGAAGGGAGGCCCAGACGCCCACTACATGATTATAATATAAGTGACAAAAATATAATACTTTGTTTTAAAGCTTGAAAATGTTGACCTGTAAGTAGCAGACCAAACTGGGTGTACCGCTAATGACTGGACCAGTAAAAGTGTGAACCGAGGGATACAACAAGTTCAGAAACAAAGCATATTTTAGACTCCAGAATTGTGCTCATACCAAACACGACCGCTACTAGTAAATACCAGACAACAGAAACTGGTTTTAAAAGTCTTTACTCTTTAGTACCATACCCCTAGGATCAGATTGATCCCTCTGATAACAGAAATACCATATAAAACGAGCAAGTGATAGGATGCCCAACAAGACCGGAACTTGCAGCAAAAGATATACAAAACCTCTATTTTATTTTTCCATAGGCTCTCAACCAAATTGCCAAAATAGGTCCATATTTTCAAGTGATTGGGATCTACTGCAATATGGGTTTGGCTCAAGTTCAACACATTTTGCACCAGACTCGATCTATAGACTTGAACTTTATATTTATAATTAGCACCAAACCGCCATGAATATCCAACCTTCTAACAGATACAAAAAGACATTTTTCCAGAATGCACAAGATGGCATATCATACGTAGCAGTGCTATCCTTGTAAACTCCACATAGATTGTCACCGGGTTTGTTATTCTTACAAACCCAAGAAAAGGGCAATTTATCTCAGCATCTGGTCACCAAGTTTGGAATATACGCTTTAAATTTGACAGAAACTAGTGTGCATGCATTTCTTTATCAGACAAGGAATCTACGTTGTTAAAGGAGAATGCCAAGGTGTTAAGTTTTGTCTCAAATTCTTTTTGGATCCAATATGATTATTTTCTTTAATAATATTTTTTCTAATTGGTTTAAGAGTGACTTTGGGTTTCTTAAGTCTAGGGTTAGGGTTGAGAGAGAGAGAGAGAGAGAGTTTGGGTTTCTTAAGTCTAGGGTTGAGAGAGAGAGTTCTCCATTGCTAAGAGTTTTTTTTATTGATATATTTATTTATATATTTATTTTTTTGGGTGGGGATGGATATTCAATCGCTTTTCGGAGTACGGTTAGCTTTTGGGTTATAATGTTGCTCTTGGAGAGAGTGTTTGGATAGCCTTGGATGCTTGCCTCTTCTTATTGTAATCATGTCAAGGGTGTACTCCCTGGGTTGTGGGAGTATGATCCGTGTTATGCCTTGCGAGTGGTTGTGTGTAGGGATGGCAATAGGTGGGTTGAATGGGTAACTACACTACCCCTATTAGAGTGGTTTGGTAAGCCAAAAATTGGGTTTGGTCTTGGTACGACTCAACCTAACCCGCCCCACTTCCATACAAATGTATATATCTTTTATTTCATCAGGAAACTTATTTGCAAATTCTAAGACCCTTTCAATAGTTTGTATTGTTGCTGCTGATAAATATAATGTCCTAAAAATCTTATCTTTTTTTGGAATAATTTTGTTTTTCTTACAGATATAACCAATCCATTAGTTTTGGCTATGTTTAAAAATATTCTTAAGTGTTTCCAATGTTTATCAATATCTTCAGAGAATATTAAAATATCATCAATATAGACTATGATAAAGTGTTGTGTATATATATATGCATACATACATAAATATAAATGGCTTACTTTAAAATTTTGAATTTATTTACAATTTATGTTAAAGTTGGATCCACCCCAACCCAGTTAGGAGCCGGCTTAATATAGGATGGACTCAGAAAGGGCCAGGGCTTTCCTAAACCTGTCCCACTGCCATCTCTAGTTGTGAAACTTCTCTTGGTTTAGGCTTTGGTTGCCGACCACTGATCACTTATGGGTTTAGTACCCGGGCCTGGTTTTGGGGAATACTTTTGTACCTGTAATCTCCATTGTAGTGACAGTTTTTGATTGTCTTCGCAAATGGACAGAGCCTTTCACTACGTGAATGATGTATATGTTCTTTTGCAGTTTGGATATTTGATTTTCTGGACCCTTTTCTATAGTGATAGAAACAAAAGTTTCATTTCAGAAAGAGAAAATACCATAAAATACTTTGTTTTTACCCCTAGCTGCCTTTTATTCTAAAAAGCCTTTTTATTCATAGAAAGATAAAATATCATAAAATACTTAGTTTTTACCCCTGCCCCCTTTTATTATAAAAGCCTTTATTATGAATAAATAAGACTTAAAGTAAGGGGTTCTCATTTTTTTTAATCCAAATATTGACATTGATAACTATATCAATCAACAATGCAAGCATCCAAGGATTTTTTTTTTTTTTTTTTTGAGGAGCGAAAAGCCAATCAAATGAAATAGGACTATTATCCACCTATATTCCATCACTTCATTAATTTATTTTAGAAGTGTCCCTATAAGAAACATATTTATTCTTTCTTGCTGCTTAAATTGCAACAAGCTCTGTGTCATTGAGCATTTCTACACAACATTGTTTCGTACACTATTTATACATTATTTTGATAAAAAAATAAGGTTACTTAGGCACATTATTTTCATCACAGATAAGGTTACTCAAGTACAGTGTTTTCCTTGTAATATCTAATTGCAATATCACTAGGTCACCCATGTTCATTGAACAAGTGCCTAGGAAATCAGTTAGAGTCAATTCCTAGCCTCACCTACACATCTTGACAACATTGTAGGCAATCATTGATTGATAGGTTAACATAATATTTATATGGTCCCCAAGAGTTAATGTCAAGAGATAAGTGTAATACCCCATTAGGACGTGTATTCTTGACATAATCTTCTGCAGCGTGTTCTGTTGTATATCCATTGGTCTTTATTTCATTTATTAATTATCAGAACTTAAAAGTGATTATCTGCTGAGGAGTGAAGTAAAACCAGAGCACTTTATCATAGATTCATAGTATACTCTCACATGTTCATCCCCTCAAAAGCGGAATTCTACATGTACAGCCTGATTACTAGATATCTTCCAAAAGCTGACCCTATGCCAATTGCCAACCCCCTGGATCAACTACCTGTTACTGTAGTACCAAGTACTAACACGAAGAAAATATAAATGCCCCACTTACACCACTAAAATGAGGTAGATGATAACTTGCCATAGGAGTTCTGTTTCCTTGGCTTCAATTGTTTACAGCTTTCTTCCCTTTCCAACAAAGTCAAATAGCGCCTAATTTGACAATGGCTCAACAACCGTATCATACCAATCACCAATGTCCTAATTGATGATTATAACTCCGCCTTTCAAATCCAAAAAAAAAAAAAAAAAAACTAAGAAAATTTTCAAGACAGACATGGTTCGATCTCTTCAACAATAGAATCAAAATCGTTTCACTTAAATTTCAGTTATGTCGTGTCGTTCGCTTCACAATCTAAGATCCAGAAGTAAAATCATTTGGGAAAATTCAAACGATGCAAAGCACCAATCGAGCATTTTAACCAGAAAAAATCCAGTTCTTAAAAGAAATTTACCAGAAAAAAAAAAAGAAAGAAAAAGTAAAGATCATGAATCACACCTGCTCAACATCTCGCTCCGCATTCCCGTAACTAACAAGATCTGCCATTCCATGTGAGAGACCTTCCGAAACACCACCCGCATCGATCGTTCAACAGTACTGGTCATCATAGATGACAGACTTGTCCGTGAACTACCATCAATCTTACAGCTACAAAGAACCCTCTCTTCTCCCCAAAATGATCAAACTACAAACGTGCAGCACTCTTAAACCCTGCAAAAGTAAGGGTTTCCAGATCTTACGAATCTCCTCCAAAACTCAAAACTCAAAATCCAGTGCACAGAAACCCTAGAACTTCAACGAATTTGAAGTCTTCGAGAGTCTTCTTTTGTTTAAATACTTTTTCCTCTATACTTCTCCCCTGTGTACTGTAAAAACAGTTGAAACCAAAACAACCGGCAGAAACGAGTGTCCGAAGCAGAGCAAAGGAGTGAAAGCAAAGCGGTTTTCCGACAAAACGGCTTCTCAGGAGAAAGAGAATCGATTTTCCAACAGAAATTCCGGCGATTTACCGGAGGTCCGGTGATCGGTAAACCGAGCGCGGTAATCGGAGACAAGAGAGAGAGAAAGAGACGGATAAAATCTCTGATGCAGAAAGAATCGGATGTAACTTCGCGGTCGCGTCCGTGTAAGTACCAGTCAAAGATGGGAAAACATGAAAGCGCCTGAGAAAAAAAAAAAGATAAAGTAAAATGCCGAAAAAGGACAAGTTTTTACCTATTTTTGCCTTTAATTCTTGCTGTTTATTTCGGAAATATCGGTTTCGGTTCGTATCGTATCGGTGATTTATCTTGGAAGTTGAGGGAAGGTGACGTTTTCAAGATTATTTTATTGGGATAAAATAGGTGATTGTTGATGTGATCTTTCTTTACTTTTGAGAAGCGAGGATCTTTGAATTGACCAAAGTATCCCTTGGAATCATGGAATGTATCGGGTTACGAGCTCCAGGGATCGGGTAGGTGAGCGAACACTCTCAATGCCTTTATGGTGATGTGTGGTGTATGGGCTACCATTGGGTCGATGTGTTCTAGCTTCGCAAACCGTTTGATCAGTAGACTTTTTGTTTTGGATATTTTGACGTGGCCTACATGTAGACCACCACCTAGACCAGCATCTCAAAACTTGAGCCAATCAGACCGGTAGAACCCATGATCTGATACCCTACATTAGCTGGGTTAATCAGACTTAACGAGCTGAACCAACCTGAAGGTTAGCATTTGGAGTGAACTCTGGCTCGTTTCAGTCGTTAGCACATTCAAGCTTGCATTTGATTCATTAAAGAAATGATTTTTGTTTTGTTTTTTTGGCCTTTTTGAAGTACAAGTTTAACACACTCGTGAGCCTAATTACTAAGTGTCTCGAATTCATTGATTTCACCAAGGTTTTAAGTCTCGGATCGAGGATTGGACCAGTCGATCCCGATCCAAATCGATGATATTGGTCACCAGATCGGTGGTGCCAATCCAAATCGATATTGATCTAAACCGTCTAATTTTTAATTTATAAAAAAAATTGGATCAATTATATCAATTGTACCAATCATCAGACCAATTGGACCGACCGATCTGATTCAGAGCCTCACAATTCAATAGTTATATCGTAATTTGAGACCGAACCAGTCATGGCTTATCCTGATCGGACAGGCCGACATGGACTGAATGGGTCCGATCCTTGAAACCTTAGATTTCACTACCTTTAACAAACCCAATGGAGCTTATAAATATCCCTAAAGTGGGGTTATCATTCCCAAGAGGTAAATGACATTATTGTAATTATACTCAAACACTTCACAAAGTGGACAATATATTAACATAGATTGTTTGGGAGTCAGTGATTGTTAATAGCCAAAGTAATTATTATAAAATATAATAACACATTATTTTCTCAAATATAAGTGAAAGCCGTCTTTGACAGTTTCAGCCAGATAATTTATTTTGCTTAGGAAATAGCTGTAAATAATTACGAGACTGAGGTGTATTAGGAAGAAGAAGAGAAAAAAGAGCTCCAAAGAAAAGACTAAGATGTAAGACAAAGGATTTGCTTAAGTGGCACAAGCCCCGTACGATTGGTCGCTTTGTGCGTAACACCACGAGAAACAACCAATACTTTACACATCATTATTATCAAAACAACTTAGCATAAGCATAAAGATTATTTACATCTTTGGACACAACTTTATTGGACAATTCATCAGAATATTATTCTTCTTTTTCAATGACTGATGAGTGTGCTATTTTGTGTTACGTGCCATATGGACTAGTCGAACCTTTGGCCGTGTTACTAAGGCCTAGGGGTGTGTTTTTATGTTAAAGATAGTGACACCTTTATTTCAGATTGTTTATCATAAAGAGGGAATGACGTATCCAAAGAGAGAAAGGTACGAAGCACTTGTGACAGTGGTAATATCTTGGGGTGGTGTCCGTAAGATTTGGGTTTGAATTTGCTTTCACCGAATAAAGGGTGTTTGTTCTACTGTTTGCCTCCGGTCAAGATGTCAAATGTAGTTCAAGTTGTCTATGTGACAGGCTCAGGGGACCTACATAACAGGTTCAGAAGGAGAATTTTTGGTTACTGTTGTGTATCTACTCAAAAATAGATTAATTTTTCATTATAGGTGAAATTATTCGCCTATGTCAAAGATGTTCGCATGTTTTCTCATGTATCTCAAAGTCAAGATAATCAGATTTGACATGGACTTAAACCACTACGATATGGGCATTCTACTTGAACTAAAAGTTGGGGAACGGGTCGAGAAGGCGTGAAAGGTAAGATGTGATTACGTCCTGACGAAGGGAGATGCTCAAGTTCATACCAATGCCACCTTAAGAGTTGCCTTACAAGTCTTTTCAACTACTCTATCCCTCTCTCAAGTATGTCGAAGAATCTCTACAGAGATTTCATAAGTTTGAAGCACAAATATATCTCACTATAGTATTCTCACTCAAACACTTGTTCTTTCCTTTGACCTAAGCCTCTTAGACTTTATATAGGCTAAGGAAAATCTCTAAGATAGCGACAAGTGTCACTATTCTTCTCATTTGTAATAGTAATATATTAATTCTCTGTTATTAACATGGTAACAACTGTATTAATAAACATAATGGTTGAATTAATGCCTATTGTAACTGTCAATTTAATACGTCTCTCATTAATGGCAGCTCATCAATTGTAACTCATAAGGTAACACTTTGTCATTGCTCAACGTCATCAAACCATAGGTCAGCATGTCGAGGTTTGGCTTGTCTACAGATGAGACCCGCGTCCATGTCTGTCACACCTTAAGGACCGCTGGAAACCCTCCTTGACGGGCTCTCACTCGGGACAAAGATCTCATCTCCGACAAACTCCTGCAAATCTCATACACACAATTAAAATAATAAGTTAGTCACATCGTGCAGAGCATTGCTCTCAATTTGGTCAATTCATTCCATGCCGAGGATTCATACATACCAAAAAATCAAGCATTTCAGGACCTCCAAGAGTACTGGATGAGTCAAAATGGGCCTCGACGAACATGGATTGCTTGGACAACACCATGTCGGGGACCCCGGCATGCCGGACGCCTAGGCCATTTGGCTTGGGCTCTCATCCATGCCGAGGTGGCAAGGACCCTGACATCTGTCAGACCAAGACCTAGTCATTTGCCAACATGTCTACCAAGCCTGGTCTCTGCCCGATGAAGCATTTTACCAAATTTGCCCTTTTATTCTTACTCTTTTGGGCAAAGTGCCCTCCCAGATTCTTCTCATAGAGTTTGCCGACAAGTTCTAGACACCAAATGGGCTCTTCAAAATCTCAATTTGTTCATCGGGATGCCTAGAGAACCCGACTTAGGAAAATTAACAAAAATTGTTAATATCACAAATCTCAGTTTTATGCCAAATTGGTAATCTAATAGGTAATGACGTGGGTCAAGGCCCGCCACATCACCTCATTACGTTGACATGACATTCTTACAAAAAAATGATTATCAACAAAAATCTTCTACATTCTCTGACTTGGTAATGTTTTACATTGATAGCTTCATGTGATTCTTAGGCCTAGAAGCGCTTTATCCATATGCATTATTAGAAAGAGGATCTTCTATGATTTGGATCACAGGAAACCTCCTATAATTCACACAGAAGATCGACAAGTGTCCTAAGCAGCCCCCAACTTGTACTAGCTTCTACCTATTAAGGTAGAAATCGGTTAAAGTTGCGAGCCCCCAGGTTCACCATTTTCTTAGGGTTTTAAAAGTTACAAGTCATCCTTCTTAATGGGGCCCACCTATGAACACGTATCGATCTCCTGTGATCCAGATCACAGAAGATCCTCAACCGCATTATTATTTGTTAAACACTTATATAGAAATTCTAAATAAAACACTTTCTTAGAATGTTATTAATTCCATTAAAGTTTATTATCCACTTTCCAAGTTATTTTTACTAAAATCAATTTGGTAGCTCAAGTGATATCTTTATTGAGACTATTTTATATAATATTGGTGATGACGGGTTTGTAAAAGACCAAAATATATTAGAATAAAAGAACAACTAATACATGTGAACCAATACAACTGTCATTCTAGAGAAATAGGTAGGGAGAGCCTGTCTCAAGACAGCCTAAATAGTCACACAACCGTTCTGCCAAGATTGTTCCTTCTCAAACGTCACCTGTGAATAAGACAAAGAGAAGAGACAAGGGAAAAAAGAGAATATTGCAATAACTGAAGAGTCAGTTTGAATGCATATCTCAGAACAAGAAAACCTCAGAGAATTCAAATGACTGACTATCCCCTTTCTCTCTCAGAGCCTTAACTCACTGTTGTCTTTTACCTTTTAAATTCTCAAATTTTGAACTCTCAGTCTTGGTTTTAATGGAGAATACGTTCTGTTATTTATAGGGAATTCAGTCTCTTACAAACGGACAAATGCCACTCAGTCAAGTGTCCATAGAGGAGCTTTTAAATATCACCATGCATTAAACATATCTCGAATGCCACGTATTTCTCAACACGCCTAAGTTATTTCTAGAGAAAGGGACGAGTGACTTCAAATCTTTCAAACTTGCTCTGTGATAGGTTGCTTTAGAACTTGAGGAACACATATTGAATGACACATGTTGCATGCAATATAAATCTAAAGCAACGTCACAATTCTTGCCGCCATTCTAGATAAAACAAAACCCCCTTTACATAAGTCATACAACAAATATTTAGCTGAGGTTTTATCACGTGCTGTCCATTCTGAGAAATCCATCTCAATCAACTTTGAGAAGTCACTTCAATGACATAAATACCTTTCTGACTTTGTATATTTTGAAGGAACTCCTTTTGGCGGCTCTTTTCCTTCGAAGGAAGTAAAAAATAATTGTATTCTTACAAGGTGACAAATGTATTCTCGAATTACCCATATAGAGAACTCGAAGTTGAGTTTCTCATCAGGGAACTCGTTTTCACGATCAATAGTCCCTATAAAGAAGAGTTCATTTTAAAATCCCTTAAGGTTCATGGCTACAGTAACCAATTCGGGTGCCTTCTATTTGAATGAAATCATAAGTAAATATCTTTCCTTGTGAATTCCTTCCAAGTGAAGTGAGAGGACGTTTCTCAAAGTCTGTAGGAAACCTATCTTCAGGAAATACTTCTGGAGATGACGTGAATTCGACTTCTAAAGCTTTTTCTATTGAGGATTTGCTTCTAGAAGTGAAATATATCCACTGTATAACTCGAACTCAATTCATAAGAATGAATAAAAGTGACTTGGAGTCCTAATTTGTAATTCAGATGCATAAAAAAATGCATTCGAGGGGGTAAACCCAAATCTTTGTCTTTCGAAGATAACAAAATCCTTAGTCTTATTTTTAGGGTGACAGACCCTTTGACGAATTGACTATCTCAGGGTGGTTAACCTCGAATCTTCCTTAGAAGGAAGAAATATACCTCCTTCGAATTTACTTTTAACATGAGAGAATGTACCTCCTTCGAATTCACCATCTGGAGGTGGTTAGCCTTAAAGTTCACCATCTGGAGGTGGTTAGCCTTCGAGTTTGCCTTCGAATTCGCTTTAGCAGGAGAAAATATACCTACTTCGTGATCCTCTCAAGACAAAACATAATAAATGGTCCTTCAAAGTCTATGGATATGATCCAGGAATGAATTTTGAGTTAGAAGGCATAAAAAGTTCCTTCGAAGATCTTTCTTCAAGTGGAGTACCTTTGAAACGTAAAGGTAATGCAATAAAATCACTTGAAGTCTGTTCTAGCGAATGAGTAAATGTGACTTCGAGGTTTTTTTTGAAAATTCATATATTTGTGTAGTCCATTAGGGGTAGCATATCCCTGTATCTGTCCTTCGAAAGAAATAAGGTCCTTCGAAGGAAATGAGAAATCCTTATTCCTTCGGGCACTCAGAAGCTAGTGTGCCGTAGGAACATAAGTCCTTATCCTTTTGAATATTTCAAAACGAGCCTTAGCTCGTGTTTGTTGAGTTTGGGACACGTAGGGTTCCCCCACAAGCTGAAATTCAAAGAGATTCCTTCTCCAAGAAACTTTTCCTTTTTGGTGATAAGGACGGTCAAATATCTGTAAGCTGCTTCAGACATCACATTTTTACCAAACGGTCTAATCAACGTGTAGCAGCTGTTGACAGCTGGCACGTGGGAGACGGTTGTTTTGCAGTTACAGCTTTATTGAATGATTCAGTGTACGCAGCTATACCCAATAAACGTGTACACGCGCTTTTAAGATAGCTCCACGTGTCTAGTGGGATTAATTAGCCTGCCTGATCACCAATAGCCCCCGGTCTCATGTTTCCTATGCTAGAGAGGAAAGCATGAGATCGTACCTTAAGCACGACGGACATTAAATGCGCATCCTTCAAGGAAGTACGTTTTAAATGTGGTTATCATGCGTTGCAAACGCAATGATTTCTTTCTTGGGATCATGCGAACCGCCAAAAATGTCTTTTCAATTTCTTCAACGAAAATCGTCATTCTCTATATATTGAGAACTCATTGAAGCAGAAAGGTTCCTGCAACCTGAGATTTAAGCTTTCTTGAGTTTTCTTGCAATCTTAAGCTTTTCTTTGTGCTTTCTGAGCTTTCTTCCTTGCTTTCTTGCCTTCTTCTTCCTTTTCTTACTATTGAAATGGCATCCAAGAAGGATACTACTAGCAAGAAAACGAGCACTAAGTTTGAACTCTCCACAGATCCATTTTGGGATGTGGTCAGGCGTTAGGAGCCCTCTGAGGCTGTTCAGAGCGGAGTAATGCATCGTCACAAGATAATATCAAATTTTACAAGGAATGAATCCTTGTAGGATAGGCCTATTTTGAGGGTGTCGAACCTCAAGGAGTGGTGAGGTTAAGATTATCAAATTATCTAGATTAATTTTAATTTGATTGGGTAAAAAGTTAAAAAGGATAATTAAATCTAAGAACTAAAGATAAAACTAAAACTAAAATAACATTGGTTAGAAGGATATGAAGGTTAAGATATTGATTTTGCCTCTAACCTAATGAATAAGGATAATCACATGAATCAAGGGCATTCAATTATGTATGATAATGACTTATGTGGCTACAAGTTCACAACAATGTTGTCAAGAAAGTATCATGTTAGGGAACAAGTATAATGTGCCTTCGGATAGCATGAACTGTATACACTACACTACTCTAAACTAAGGTTGTATAATAACTCATCTTCTTTAGACATGCACTACCAATATGCAACCTTAATCATAGAATTTACATTATCATAAGGGATAAGTATAACCCATCTTCAGTAGGTACGGACTGTCCACCTAATCTAACTAACTAATTTGTAGCACAACCTGTCTTCCCTAGGCATGGCCTATCAAATCGATCTTAATCATCATGTCAATAAGTACTGTTACATAATCAATATTCTTATAATCACAGAAAATAAGAATATTTTGGGTTCAATCCTAACAAAATTATGGCCAAATCGTTCTTTTAGAATTGATTATAAACATTAAATCTGATTCTTGTAACAATCCTCATAACTATGCAACTATCAAACATAAAGAATAAACCAAGAAATCATATAATTAAACCCATAATAAAAAAAGGGAAGAATTTACATCAAGAACCTAATAAGAGATTATCCACTCTTAAGGTTGCTGAAAATCCCTATGTTGAGGCGAAATACATTCCCCAGTCGAGCACTTTCTGGTTCTTCGGCTGCTCCCCAAAGGGAGCAGCCTTCAAAGCCTTCAAAACCCTTAAACTAGATTCCTAATTTATCTATGATCCTCTATGAGATGAGAGAGAGAGAGAGAGATATTTAATTTCGAGATTTGGATCCTTTAAATAGACTTTAAACCTCTAATCCTAAGAGTACAAGGACAACCCAATTCATGATAAACTAGAATTCCTTGATTTTTTTCAAATCTAAGAATTCACGAGCTCCATCTTCTATCGCAAATATGATATCTAAAACTTTTGATTTGGGATTTTGTGTCTGCATAAATGTTGTAGATCTTTTTTTTTTTATCTTTCCAATGACACTGAAATCACCTCAATCGGATTTAAATTGAAGGAGTTATGGCCAAAATACTAAAACCTGCTCATTGCTGTATCTGACGGATATCACGCGCTCGATCGCAAATTATTGCACTCGATCGCAATGTGCTCGAGCACAAATTATTGTGCTCAAGTGCACAGTGCAGATTTGCATTCTTTAGGGCTTTTCCTTGGAGTTCTTTATATGGGTTGTTCTTGGAACTTCTTTGGGATCTTCTAAGGTATATTGGGCTTGAGTTTTGAGCTTTGATCTTCTCCTCTTTAGGACTTTGAAGCTTGATCCAATTAAGGCTTTATTTAATTCTTCTTAGTCCATATTCTCACTAACATCACCAATCTTGCAAAACATAGAAAATGCATTAATTCATCTATTTAAAGCATAACGTAAGGCTAATAAGCATGTGTGATAAGTCTAAAAGTGAAAGTGTTAGACACTTATCAGCTTCAATGCGATTTTTTGGCACATCTATTTAGTCAAACTAGTTTCGTAATGTGATCTTCTCATCTAAATTTTAAAATTGCTCAATAATGTCAAATGTATGCAAAAATGCCATCTTCCTTTCCCAACCTGAATTTTACATTGTCCTTAATGTAAACATGCAATGCATATGGAGGAAAAGGGAAACGAAAAGAACAATACAACCTGATGGATGGCAAGCTAGGCGGTACTCGGGCAATGGTAATGAATTCCTCAAGAGGGAAGGCTATACGGTACTGCAAGCTTTGCACGCTTTATTCTTGTAACTTCTTGGCAAACAAACTATGAAAGCAAACTAAAAAATGCAAAGAAATCAAAGAAAAGTAAAACAAAATTAACCATGCATGGGTTGCCTCCCATCTAGCACTAAGTTTAACGTCTTCAGCCGGACGTGTGGCAAGTGTACTCAAACATCAACATATACGGGGTCAATCAAGTCAATGGACTCAATTACTCCGTGCTCTATGGCATTCTCAACAATGGTGATCTTGGATTTTTTTTGGGAACTAGTTGGGTGAGACTCACCCTCTCTTTATCCGAGATGGGTATATGATACCCACATCTAAGAAATTCACCCCTCCTTTTTCGCAACATCCTTCATGTTTGGGTTCACTCCCCTTTGCATCTCTCTATTGGGCTCGGCATTCTCGAGTGTAGCTAGAAGACGCTTTGACTCAAGGGTGGGTGGTGACTCAACTGAATGCACGAGAGGTGTACTACAAAGAGTAGGTAGGGGTTCTATCTTAGGTCTCCATGGAGGGGCTGGGGTGTAACACACGGATTCAAGCAAAGAGTGTACCTCCTCAATGGAGGCATCAATGTCAGAATCCTCGGTGTTAAAGTGACAAAGTGTGGCCTGCATTGGATCCTTAGGTATGATGGAGGGAGGTGTGTCCTCAACTAATTCAGCAATGGTATCAATAGCAAAGCACTCAAGCTCATTTTCCCCACAAGGTTGATTTGAAGTATTGAAAATATTTAGTCGAACCTTCATGTTCTCAAAAGAGACATTCATCACCCTGGTCCTACAATTATTGGATGCATTGGTCGTAGCCAAGAAAGGACAACCAAGAATTATGGGAATTTGGTGCCTAGGATTCGGGGTGGATTCCATGTCTAGGACTAAGAAGTCCATGGGAAAGTAAAATTTTTCCACCTTAATCAAGACATCCTCAATGACCCCACGTGGTACTCGGATGGACCTATCCACAAGTTGAAGAGTAACCGTGGTGGGTTGCAATTTTCCCAAACCTAACTTCTTATACACCGAATATGGCAAAAGATTTACACTCGCCCCTAAGTCAAGGAGTACCCTATCAATGGAATGGTTACCAATAATGCAAGAGATAGTAGGTGCACTAGGATCCTTGAATTTGGGAGGGGTGTGCTTCAAGATTGAGCTCACTTGCTCGGTTAAGAAGACCTTCTTTGTGAGATGTATCCTAGACTTTTACTTTCGGGTACAAAGGTCTTTCAAAAACTTAGCTTAAGCAAGAATTTGCTGGATTGCATCCAACAGTGAGAGATTGATCTTCACTTATTTAAAAGTGTCAATCATTTCCTCGGCCTTGGTTTTCTTCCCAAAGGGACTTGTGCTATAAAGTGCATGTGGAAATGGTGCCTTTGTCAAGTGAGATGTTGCAGGAATGGGCCCATTAAGTGTGGTTTTAAGAGGTGTGTGGTCCTTGCTAGAACTCTCACTCTCTTTAACTCCCTCTTCTCTTGATTCTTCTACCACCCCTTGTCTTTGTTTTCACTCACCATTGCATTGTTATTTATGGTCTTCCCACTCCTAGGGGTTGTTATGGCTTGAACCCGAGCACAATTGGGGTCAACACCCTCAACTCCATATTGGCCTCTAGGGTTGGCTCGAAAGCCTCCCTTAATCTTTCCTACCAAGAGTGGTAGTTATTTGACCAATTTGGGTTTCAAGTTTTGAGGTGGATTGAGTGTGTGAGTGTAGCATTTGCTCATGTGATTTATTAATAGCCTCTTGATTTGGATAAAGTTTGTCAACTTGGTATCTTGTGCTTGAAGGTATGACAAAACTTTATCCTCAAATGTGGAGACCCTAGGTGGTGGTGCTTGGGGTGTAAAAGATTGTTGTGGCCTAAAATTGGAAGTATTTTGGAAATTAGGCCGTGGTGCTTGTGCATTTGTTTACCCCGAACCTTGTGTCCAAGAAAAATTGGGATGATTCTGCCATCCCGGATTGTAAGTGTTGGAATAAGGGTTATTCACGGGACGAGGAAACGATTGACCCATACTAAGTTGCTCTTGGACAAAATCAGGATATAAAGGAGCAGCGGGGCAATCACCAATAGAATGAGCAACACTCAAACATATGGCACACGCCTCATGAGATGTACTTGTAGGTGAGGGAGATGGTGATGCGTGACCTGTATGCATGAGGTTATGAATTGACTTAGTCAAAGCATCTACCTTCTCCTCTAAATGAGAGGTATGATTAACCTTATAAATGCCACTTCTTTTAGGAGCATTGGGGGGGTGTTTCATGCCTACAAGATGTGACATGTTGCAATGAATTATCGCTTAGGTTCTCAAAGAGTTCCCAAGCTTGGTCCTCATTCTTTTTCAAGAAAGTTCTCCCACATGATGCATCCACCATTTGCCTATTTGGCTCAATTATACCATCATAAAAACATTGGACTAGTTGCCACTTGGGGACACCATGATGTGGACATTTCCTAAGAAGGTCCTTCAACCTCTCCCAACTCTCATGAAAAAGCCCTGCCCCATATTGAGCGAAGCTAGTAATAACCCGCCTACTTTGATTGTTCTTTCCTACGGGGAAGTAATTTTTAAGAACTCTTGTTGCATATGTGGCCATGTTGTGATTGTGTCTGGTTCCAAGGAACAAAGCCAATACTTGGCCTTGTCCTTAAGTGAGAATGGGAAGAGTCGTAAGCGTACGACATCATCCGTGAAATTGGGCAACTTGAAAGTGGTACAAATCTCTAAAAACTCATTCAAGTGCATGTATGGGTCATCTTGTGTCAAACCATAAAAGGAAGGGAGCATTTGGATAGTACTCGCTTTGATTTCAAAATGGTTGGTAGTGACATTAGGTAGTCTAATGCATGATGTTGAAGTGAAAGTGGTTGGGGTATAGTGATCCCCAAGGGTTTTTGGTACTTCCTTTTCTCCGGCCATTGTTGTAGTGAGTGGGTCTATTGTGGGAAGTGAAGGAGTGTGTGTAAAGTCAGGGTATCTCAATGTGGGGTGCAGTGAACGACGCCCGTGCATCCACAATTCAAATCGCACAATGTTCAAACCAAATTAAGCCCAACTACAACAATTACAAAGTAAGAGTACTTATCTCTTGTAGTGTGCTTCAATCGTTCCTTAAGACCAACTTGAGCCGCTAATGCAAAGGAGTTAAAAGAGAATCTACAATTAAAAAAATGAAAATTAAGACAAAAATAAAAAGACAAAACTAAAATAAAAGAAAATAGTAAAAAAAATTAAAAATAAAACTAAGCTAGGAACTAATTTGAAGGTCAAATTTCTTAATCTAAGCATTCGTACAAACAATCTCTGGCAACGACGCCAAAAGCTTGATGTTTCAAAATGAGAGCACCTTGCAAGTGCACGAGTTCTATTGTAGCGCGACAAGTACAAGGGTATCGTACCCAAAGGACTGTGACAATTGACTCAATTAAGCTACTAGATTTCTAGTTAGTTCAAAATGGGATTTGATGGTTCTTTTAAAACTAAGAATTAATTGAATAAAGGGAATTAGATGCAATGAATTGAAAGTGGGAAGTTATGACAAGAGGGAATTGGTCTAGGGTTCAAATCTGCCACTTCCTTCTTTTTTTTTTTTTTTTTTTTTATCATTGTAAATGGATTTATCAATAATTGTTTTTGTTGATTCAAAGAAAAGTTGTCCATTGATTCTGGGAATATTAATGATACATTGAAGGGTATCCATGTATATCTTTTCAATGAAAAATTTGATAAAATAGTGCCATTTACGAATTAATCGGGCATTAACCTCCTAACTATGGGCAACGAATCTAATCTAGGGCATTTGATTAATCTGTAAACCTAATTGGGTTTTGACTACAAGTCTCACCAATTCCAAGAATGATAATGGGAAATGAATCATAGCATAACCCATCTTCGATTGGTACAAGTTGTATACACTAACTACACTAAACTAGGGTTGTAAGACAACTTGTCTTCTCTAGGCATGGATTATCTAATCCTCAATTTCTCATTCAAATAAAACCTTTGCAAAACCATCTCACACAAGACTACAAGACTTGGACAAGTTTGAATCTCAACTTCAAGTAAAATATATTCCAATCAATGCAATATAAATTGCAAGAAATCAATTAGAACTATAAAATCAATTACCATAAAAGTAATTCTCAAGGTTAAGCAATCTATACAAAACAAATCAGATCAAACCCGAAATTAAATCAATAAAACCATAGTTACTTGGCTAGGGTTTCAATGAAACCCTAGAATGACGTTTAGCCGCTAATGGACGTTGAAGGAGATGAAGTTCCGATGGTGATGACGATAGCGATCCGCATGCTTTACGAGAGCGCTAGGTCCTTCAAAGAAGTTTTTCCTCTTCTCTGCATTTTTCTCCAAAATCTCCAAAGTCGTTCCCCTCTTCTTGGTTAGCTGCCCTTTTCTTAATCCTCCTCCCTTTCCTCTTAATTCATTTTCCTTCGTAAGGAAAATGCCAAAAATAACCTTTTAAAACAAATCAGACCTTTGCAAGTGACTTCATGACGAATTGGGCTGAACCGGGCTTGGTACGCAGGCTTGGTCGGACTGCCTAGAATCAACTACCTTACGACCCAATTTTGACCATGCAAGTGTTCGAATTGCGATATGACTATTAGATATGAAGTTGTAGAGATGTGTGTCTTCTATCTAACAAGACAAATACCAAGCCAATCCGATATCTGAGCCCAGAGAAAATGTAAAAACACTAAGGATAACTCACCTTTCCAGAATTCTGACTTTAGCCCGAATTTTCCGAACAACTTCCGACCCTGTATAACATGAGAAGTGCATTAATTTATCCATTTAAACAAAACTCTAGGACAAATAACCATAAGTAATAAGCCTTGAAGTGCAAGTGCTACGCAATTATCAATGGCGTGGACCGATGTTGGGTTCCCACGTCTGAGTTAGGCATCGGTGTTTCGGGTTGAGAGGAAGGACTATCCTTTATCAGAGATAGGGTTTAGATCTCACTTCAACCTTCCTTCTGGCTGGCCTAAGTGGGTGGCCCACATCCTGCAGAACGCCAACTACCGGAGGCCGCTAGACGTTGCAGGAGTGCTGAAGGCCATCCAGGTCTATACGCGTGACTACCGCAGAGACAATGAGGCTCTGAAGGAGTTTGTCCTCTGATGGGATCCTGAGGACCACGTTTTTGTGACCGTCTTTGGGGATGTCAGCATTACTCTGGAGGATGTAGCCATGCTAAGCTACCTTCTAGTCTTTGGTGATGTGAATCCAGGGGCCGTCACCCTAACTCCGGAGGAGGAGATTGACTTAGACATGCTGAAGGCATGTTCAAAGGAAACCCTGAGGAAGTTCAAGCTGAAGGGGACGACCGATAGCAAGAGCTCGAAGTACTCCTTCAATGGATGGATGAGGTACTTCTGGAATGAATACGAGACCCCCAAAATTAACAGCATCACCATCAAACAATATTGGGGTGAAGGCTTGAACAGCCCGGCTCACTTGATGGGCTTTGTCGCATTCTAGCTGGCGAGGTTCGTCCTCGAAGGTTACCAGGTGGACAAGGTCGTAGACCGGGTATTCTCACTGGCAGTGAAGATCGCAATGGGAGTTCGAGTTCCCCTTACCCCACTGTTTTTGGGATCACAGTATGAGCACCTGGATCTACTGTGTGAGGACATGGCGAGAAGCCGGGGAGAGAGGTTGGTAGAGACATTGGTGGACGCCAACTTCCTTAAGCATTTTTTATGAGAGAGGTATTCCAAGTATGCCTCCTAGGACTTCTCAACGATGGAGGATCACCTCCTCACGATGGACCTGGATTCTGATCTGGTCAGGGTTCCCTCCAAAGCGCAACGTCCGGCTGCATCAAGTGATGAATGTTGCAGCTGAGATCAGGCTGCTGCAGTCCTATGGGGTGATGTTGGAACTAGAAACTCCAAGGAGCCTTGTCAACTGGCTCAACCTGACGCCGGAAGAGAGGGCCTTCTTGGTGATAGTCCACCCGGGGTACTTGATCAGCCTTGTGAGGGACTACAGGAGCAGCTACCCCATCTACAACCCTCAGCGTGTGCTCAGGCAGTTTGGGATGGATCAGATTGCTCCTCCTCGTGATGTGGAGTCCATGCCGGCTACTGTGCTGAATGCGGAGGTCGTGGGACAAAGGTTCCTACGAGCATATGGCTATGCGGGATTGATAGCTGGAGTCAAGGACACTTCTGCTGCCCCAGAGAGAAACGGCAGGGTCTCTAGTTGGTGGTTGGATTACTGGTACAAGGCCCTGACCCGTCTGGATAACTTCTGCAATGGCGATGCCGTGCCTTCGAAGATCAACCTCGGCAAAACTAAGGAGCAGAGGCTGAAGAAGGCGGAGAAGAATCATCCCATTCATACTAGTGATGGCCACCCTACAATTCATATGACTACAGGACATCTCATGATCATGGACATCCATGAAGGAAGGGAACAGGGTGCAGGAGAAGCTGTTGAAGGCTCTGATAAATCCCCTGTCGGCCTGTTGGAAGCACCTGCAGAGATGGCAAAAGAGGAGGTAATGTTCCCCTTGGGGACCTCTTGATTCACAGGAATACTAGGAGTGCCAGAGTGCCCAGACTCCCTCCTATGCCATGGGTGACCCTTCCTGCGGCTCACATCTCCTTTGAACGGGTTCTAGAAGGAATCCTTCTAGCGAGTGCCAAGATCCCAAGTCTTGCCCAGGAGCAACATCCTCCTCAGGGGCCACGCACCAGGGTGAAGTCCACTGCTACTCACACCATTAAGGTAAGAACTTGTAGAACTTTTTCCTTCTGTCATGATTTTTCATGCAATTGCTTCTGACTTGCTTTGCTTTGATCTTGTAACAGATGTCTGCTGGAGGAGTTGGGAAAGGGCTGGAGATTAGTGACTCTTCAGCTCTATCTCCTTCAAAAGGATCCAGGGGATAGAGCTCAAGGGTGTTAGATGGGATCTCGAGAGAGGGAGCTGCACCTGGAACCCCTACCAACAGCAGGGTTCCCCCTCTTAGGGAGTCACCTTCCTCTGGTACTCCTACCAGTAGGGTGCCTCCTCCCGCTGGTACCTCAACCAGTAGGGTTCCTCCTCCTGCTAGTACGTCAACTAGCAGGGTTCCTTCTCCTTAACAGGAGGTTGCTGGAGTCGGAAGTTCTACAATTCCTCCCCCACTCTTAGAGGGCTCTTCTTCTGGTAAGAAAAATTCTTTTCCTTGTAAAATTTTCTCTTTGAAATGCTTTCCTTCTATTGAATTGAGTATTTTTTGTTGTTGCAGTTGCTGCAGAAGAAGGAAAAGTTAGGGGTAGAGTACCTCCATTGTTCCCTCCCACCTTGCCACAGAGAGATCTTGGCAAGGCTCCCACCGGAGTGGGACAAGAGAGGGAACTCCCTAAGGCGAGTAGGATCCCTCTTACTCCCCCAACCATGACTTCTAGCAGTTCCACTGCCAGAAAAGAAGAGAGAGGTGAAGCTGCTGGACATGCAACTCTCACACTTGACCCTCTGACTATTGTATATACAGTTTCAGATGTAAGTGTTTCCATTTCCTTCTCACTTTCCTTCGAATGCTATTTCTTATTGCAAACTGTTGACTAACACTTGTTATTTACAGGATGATGAGGATACGGCCTCCCCTGTTCCTTGGCATATTAGAGAGGGAACATGGAGTATTGATGAACCAGCAGCTCCTTTTGTACAAAAGGAATCTGAGGATGCTACTGCTGAGGATGAAGAAGAAGAGGTCTCCTCCAAAGTCCCATCTGCTCCAACAAAGATTGTCAATGTACATACTGAGGTGATCCCTCCCACGCCTGAAGCTCCTGCTGCTCCAGCTCCACTAGTTACACCAACCCAAGAGTCAATCACTCCAGCTGTTGATCCTATGAGGCTAAGCATTGAATATGTACCTGCAGTCAACCCTCCAAAGGATGTAGAGGCTATGGATATGTCTTCTTTCCCTGCTGTACCTCCTCAAGTACCTGCAAAGGTCCCAACCACTGAAACTGTGGCTCTAACTCCTGTGGTGGAGTCCTCTTCTACGGTGAAGCGTAAGAGAGAGAACATTGCCATCCCAGCCATCCAGAAGAGGAGGGAGTTATCCCCTGATCAAATTGAAGATCCAAAAGACATGGAGAGAAAATATTGGATGAATTTGATCATGGCAACTTACAGGGAACTGCTGCCTGAGACAGCTCTGCCAGACCCAAAATTCAGATACTTTGGCTATAGAGACTGCGCAGATTCCTTAAGATCATGAGCCGTAGGACTCTAAATAGGATAACTGATGAGGACCTGGCAGCCTAGGGAAAGACAGTAAAGTGCCTGAAGGAGATGGAATTCCAAATTGAATGGCTGGTCAACTAGTTGGAGCAGCTGTCATGAACCAGCCCAAAAATTCAAAATTTTAAGATTAAGTTGCGACCTTCACCCCATATCGCTATGGAGATGGATTAACAAACATAAGCGGAAGAGTAATGGTTCTAGTAAGATATAAGTAACTACTAATGATATGCTAATCTAGCAAATTAAAAAGAAGTACAGTCTAATTCTAAACTATGCAATGTGTCATCATAGTACGCTACCCAATCCGAGTCTTCTCGTGTCGCGTCTAAGCTCCTAAACGTAAAATATTAAACAACATCCATAAGCTGGAAGCCCGGATGAGTAAACCTTCGATGAAGATCATTCACTCATGTTCCAGTATTTGAGAAAAGTGCAGACGTGTACAGTTGTCTAATAGTTATAATATGTGTGTGAAGTGTACAGTTTTGTCATACAATAATAATTCTCTCTGATCTTCATAGAGTATTACTCAGTGGTCTGTGATCCTACACTACATGCATTGATTTTAAAGTATGAGAATTAGGCCAAATGCATCATACAAGTGGCACTCACAATAATATCAACACAGACATGCAATGCAAGAGAAATGTTAAGCTGTCTAAGTTGTGAAATATTGTATGATCCCAC
>JAUPMG010249800.1:0-10936 GCA_031762675.1 Pachysandra terminalis
GTGGTGGTGGGGGGTGGTGGTTGTGGTGGTGGTGGTGGGGGGACGGTGGTTGTGGTGGGGTGAGGGTGGTGGTGGTCTAAGTGCAATTCACCCTAAAAAGAAGGGTACAACAGTAAATTATAATATACTATTTTTCTAAAAAAAAAATTTAAATCAAAGGGTATTTTGGGCTTAAGGCACTTTGCTATAGTGAAAAGTGCCTTAATGTCACACCTCGAATCCCGTGGCACGAATCCCAATGCGGGCGGCACGGATTGGGAGGTGAAACCTTCGGGTTCCCAACCATGGAACGCGGAACACCAACACTAAACCCAGTAACAAATGTAATATTCACTACAATTATTGAACTAACCAGAGTGCGGAAGCAATAATCTAAATTAAAAACAAACTACGGCTTCAAAACAAACCAAATCAAATCCATTACATCCAACCACCATTAATGGTTCATAAACATAGAAGTCCTAAAACTGAAGTAAAGCATAGTAGCCGCATCTGGCTCCTACTCATCCCCATCCCTCCTCAACCTGCAAAATAGAAAGTTGCGTGAGCTTGGAATGCCCAGTAAGAGTCAATTCGGTCATCCATCCTCGTGGGATAACGTTAGTTCAAATCATCATGGCAATAACATAGTAATTAAGATAAGAGTGATACGAGCATATATCATTACATCGTAACATAGTTAATAACATTAGACCCCATTAGACGAGAATATTAGGTCATAGCAATCAATGGTTAATGACATCAATACAACACACAACCAATGCATGCTACTGAATGCAACACCCGTTGATCAGCCAGTCTTACTGAGTAACGTTCATCTGATATTCCATATTCCCATCTATCACATCTCATTCGTACTTCCCACGTGTACATCATGGTTTTATAAGATTTTTAACCTACCCGGCCCAATTCCCGTAGCTATTTCTTGCAATTAGGGGTATAACCCTAGGGAGGTCTTTCACAAAGACGATTACCCACTTGCATTTAGGGATTCAAACCCAGGGAGACCTTTCACAAAGACAATTACCCACAACAAGATAGAATTCAACCTTAATTTGTCGCTGCCCAGTTGATCGGACGAACTATTCTTCATAACAATAGGATTTCCGGTGATAACATCCTTCGGAAGATATCGTGCGCCCATACACAAGAATAATCCGCCGAAGTCATCACAAGTATCATTTCCAACAATCAGTAAGATTTCCAATGATAACATCCTTCAGAAGCTATTTGTGCGCCCATACCCACAAATAATCCGCCGGATGCCATCACGTGTATCCTTTACACAATTAAAGATGCAGAATAGATCACATGCTTTCAAGACAGATGGAGCCAATCAACATCAACAATACATGTCACAATCACCAAACACATTGGGTCACAACCCCAAGTCATATGGCCCAAGTCCTAACTAAATATTCCATAAAATCTATTTCTGGTAATCCATCGATAGGCTCACCGGTGTACCGGTGCCTGCTGGTGGACCATGTCTCTGTGTATTTTACTCCCTGTCGGCAGGCTCACCAGTGTACCGATGCCTGCTGATGGGCCGCGATCTGGGTTCCTGGGTTCCTGAAACCCTACTATTTGATACCAAAACCAATCCACCTTAGTTCTAAAGGTCAATAAACATCATAACATTAATGTTACACTAAATAAATCATTCCAATCATCATGTTAGCATAATAGACAAGTTCAACATAGATTAAATCACATATCCCCATAAGAATCCAAAAATCAATTGTAGCATCACATAAGATTCAAACAAGATGATCAACTCAACATATATTAACAATTATTAACTCATACTACAAGGTCATGTTTCCGGAGATCATATAATGCATACAATCACAGAAAATCAACTCTGATATCCCAAGAAGACTATACAGAAAATGAAATTTACCTTGCCAGGTTCTAAGGTTCAGATCTGGACTTTTCTCCTTCTTTTCCTCTTCTTATTCTCATTTAGATCCAGCCGCAGTCTCCTTTCTTTCTTTTCTTTCAACACCCAAAACCCTAATCCTCCTCTCTCTTAATGTTGTACACGCACCCCCTTAAGCCCTCTCTATATCAACTTCCTTGATTCCCTTGATTCCTATCCCAACGCACCATCCATTCTCTTCCTTTCCATTCTACACGTATGTCACACCTGGGATCTCGATGCCCGAATCCCTAGGTGAGTAGCACGGATCATGAGGCGAGACCTTCGGGATCAACAACTAGACCGCAGATTGCTAACGAACCACAAGTGAAATAAAACTAAAGAATTACCTTTATTAAATCAGAGTGCGGAAGCTAAAACAGTAAAACAACAAAATTAACTGTAAATCCAATAATCAATGACTTCTGCTGAGTGATGACCTACTAGTCTTACTAACCGACGTAACCTAAACAAAACTATTACATTTCGAAGCTCTCGTAGGAGCACGACGCTAAAATGAAGCAATAAATAACTAAGCATACGGTAGGCAACACATCTAGTTCCGCCATCATCCGCTCAACTTGCAACATGAGTAAGTTGCGTGAGCTTTGAATGCCCAATAAGAGAATCAACACCGTCATCCATCTTCATATATTATTATAACAGTCAAGTAGTGGTGAGTGAAACAGTAAGTGATATAATATAGCAATTATGAACATTTTACATGAGGCGATGAGATGAAATGCATAAACCAGACAAATGCTCTAATGTATGCTCAAACAAGGAATACATCGTGGTCATGGGACTACCGGAATGCCCCCTTTTTGTTCTGGGCGCTATCCCATGGTACGAAGTCACCATTTTTGCTAGTTTAGAGTATAAGTTACTCATGGAGTTCCACCGATTTGCTAGTTTAGAGTGTATAGAGTATATACCCCTCAGGGAGTTCCACCCGATGCTAGTTTTGAGTGTATAGAGTATATACCTCTCAGGGAGTTCCACCCAATGCTAGTTTTGAGTGTTACCAAACTCAGGGAATTCCACCCAATAATAGTCCACCTCCCAGGCACACTTAAAGGTCACACAACCTAACATGACATGCTTTATTAAATTGAGAACCGAAGGATAGTCAACCATAGAAACTATCCACGCAGATAATCCGATTGGATGCCATCCTAAGATTCCCAAGTGATCACACAAAATCAAGGCAACATCATTACTCTATCCGTCGCTACCCGGTTGGCCGAATAACTAATGTGTTCATAACTCAATCTATCGCTGCCCGGTTGACCAGACAAGATATTAATCCAACATGAGTAGGATATCCAGTGATAACACCCATTGGAAGATATTCGTGCACCTATACACACGAATAATCCGCTGGATGCCATCACAGGCGTCCTTTCCGCTCATATCAATTAAACCAAATCATACATCGTATTACCTTCTAACTATCAAATAGTCCAAATCAAATTACCAAGTTCAATGGTGGAATGATGGTCACAAAATATATCAAAAGGATACAAGTTGACTCCTCGCAGGTAGGCTAGAAGCCTTCTGATTAAAACTTGTTCCGGAAGTCATTAACAACCAACGGCAGAATCCCTTCACTATCCACCAAGGAAATCCACGAGTTTGTACAGAGTGGTCGGTGGACCGACCCCTACCGAATAACCAAATTTAACTAGAAAATGGTCTCTGTCAGTGGAGTAGTCGGTGGACCGAGGTCTACCGAAGTTCTCTGTGCATTTCTCAGGTGTTCGGTGGGGTAGGGGGTGGAACGAAGCCTACCAAACTGTCACATCCCAAACTTAAGGAAATTCACGTGGAACCCCTAATGTTTGTAATGTGACTCTCACCCCAATAAATATTGGGAGTGTCAATTAATATAGAGCAAAACCATATAATATTAATAAAACTTAAAGAAATTAACTTTACTGAAATTAATCAAAATAAAACTAAAGTTATTACATCCCAAACATCTAAGGAATCACAGCGGAAATCAATTAAAAATACCCTATTTTCATGCTCAAATCAGATCATATCCCTATACATAATATCTGACTAAGAAAAGAATAAATCCTATTACAATTCTAAGTAAAAATCACTCCACGCATGCATCAAACCCAGCCATCTCATTATATGTATGTTCTTCATCTTGTACTCTATTATTCCCTAAAATTGTGTTCATAATACGTTAGCCACACTTAGCCCAGTAAGTAAAACAATTAAACAGTACTTTAGATTGGAATAGGGTCAAAGCCACACTCCAATGATAATGTCATAGACTAAACAGCAATAATATGATAGGTATGCAATGTGATGCAAGTCGGATTATAATGTATGCAATGCATGCTCATGCAATAGAAATTAAGATTACCACATGTAATCCAAGCACATAAAGATGATATGCAATTAATGCATGCTGTTTGGCATTCGATTAATGTATATTCACATCAGATCTGAATCCAATACCCAAGAATGTCCCACAATGGTGGATTCATTCCCCAATACATGGTAACGTGATAATTGGATTATTTTATGTTCGCATCATAGTTTCTAAGAGCTTCGACCTAGAGGGCATAAGCGCCTCAGTTATTTGCTATCATAGGGACAAATCCCAAGGTGCCACAATTTGAACTTCTCCTTTGTGATCCATACATTAGCCGACCTACTAACAAAATTTCACTCATATGATTCGGATATTGGGCATCACACGGAATTTCCCTCACCTATCACCTTTCCACAAGTCTCTTAGGATAATCCCCTCACATTGGGAGTAAACAAATTGGTATATTGGGATCGCGAATCCCTCAAACTATGCAAATCATCCCATCCGGGACCTCCTCACCTTATCATATCATGATAATATTCATTACGTCCATAATATCCAACACATGGATTTATGGGGTATAGTCAAGGCATTAGACCCGTACAAGGTCAATAATGCAAAATACGCTTATGATGTGCAAGTGTAGTGTAGGTGCTCAGTAACTAAACATGCAATCAGTGTGCAGTTGTGAATAACTCTAGATAATCAATATGAGTGATTAAAACATGGTATATGTCTCATAGCATTCAAATCATGTTAGCACATGAACAATTATCGTAAAACATACATAATTTATCAATTAATCATACCCATCAATAATTCATGTTTCAGATCGTCATTCACATCATAAGTTCATTAAAATTCAATATAAAATCATATGATAACAAATAAGCAATTTATCACATGCATATGAACTGATCAGACCAAACCTGGGCTCACAACTAGGCTAACTAGCACACTGGTAGCCATCAGCAGCCTAGACAGGGAGTCAAAAACAAACATACAGGTCACTTAGGCTCACCGGTAGCCTAATCGGTACACTGATTGGCCACCAACAGCCTAGGCAGTGGCCCCTCTATGGGCAATCTGTGACCCGGTAGGCTAACCAGCACACCAATAGCCTACCGGCAGCCTAAACAATGACACCACAACCAAACTGGGGTGTCCGATAGGTTAACCAGTACACCGGTTACCTGCCGGATGCCCCCCCTGGGTTCACCGATAGGCTAACCGGCACACCGGTAGCATGTCGGTTTTCCTAGAAACCCGCAATCTTCATATTTTTCGTATTTTAAGCTCTTTTTAATCAATACTTTCTTCTAACACTCGTATTTAAATCTAATTCAGATCAAAACTAAATCAAAATATTAATTAAAACACCAACTTACCTTGCTTAGGATGATCATGCCTTAAGAATCTTAAGTTTTAATGAAAACGAATTGTTCTTGAGTTTGAATTCAATTTGCTATGTCATATTCAATGAATATGGCATCTCACCTAAATCCAAATCCAAAATAAAGAATAATTGAATTACTTACCTTGCTGTAGATCGTCGGCTCTTCTTCTTCTTTAACCTAGTTCAAGTCTGAACTGTTCTTCCTCCTTAGCTTCTAATTCTAGCAATCTTCCACACACACACTCTCTCTCTCTCTCTTAGAATATGATCCACACGTCCCCTAGTGTTCTTATATAGTTTTTAATGAGCGTCTAGCCTAGTCTAGGAGTTGTTCTTAGTTTAGGATTTATGTTTTAGTTTATAGCCTTTAGATTAGATTAGTTAAATTACAGCCTTTAGATTAAAGTGTCATAGTTCTAATGTGAGTTAATCATTGGTTTTATCTAACCTTATCCTAATCATATTTAAAGTCTTTTACTTTTAATCTTAACCTTTAGATTAGTCTAATTGTTCATACAAAATCCTAACCATTGATTTTTAAGTGTTTTAGTTATATTAGAAATACTAATAGGTGTCTAGACATTAATTTAGAGTCCTAGTTCCATTATAACTTAACCTTTAATTATCACGAAAATTACCTATTAATTAACCTAATTTGGGCTTTAGTCTAGTTGGGCCTTAGTCTTATTGGGCTTTACTTAAGTCTAGTCTAATTAATTATTAGAGTTAAGTCTTGTTTGGTCAATTCTAGTTTAATCTATAAACCCAGTTTTCTATTTAAGCTGAAATTCTTTATTAATGACTTTGTTTATTTACTATAATCCTAATTATATATTATTTTATTAGTCACCTTAGGTTAGTAGAATTATAGCCTTTTGATCGAAGATAAAAGTTCCTACAAGTTCTTAGCCACACATTATAACTTAAAGAGTTATAATTGTGTGTGAAGCACTTTAATTTCCTATTGTGCAGCCCACCAATCACAAGCAGTCAAATTCAAATATGTAACTAACTTACTAAAATTTTAAATTAACCCCTATTTGAATTACACCCTAACTCTTATACTTTCATTAATTACAAATTAATCCCTATAAAATTTCAGGTTATTACACGAACACTCAATTAAGCCTATAAAACGCTCTCATTCGGTGGACCAGTCGGTGACCTGAAGCCTACCGACCGGACACTTTTCTGGGTTTCCAGCTTCGACGTACAGTTGGTAATTTGGTCATATCTTCCTAAATACTAATCAGAATTACATCAAACTTGTTTTGTTGTGCTCCTAACAAACAGGGAATTCATAATAAAATACAAAATAATTTATACAAAATATCTAGATGGGTCCTATATTCGAGGGTTCAGGTACAACTTTACGGTTCTAGAAGTCAAGCAGTTTATATTAAAATAGTTTATAAACATTTATCAATCCTACCATAAATCACATCACATCAGAAACATGTAAAGCATGTAAGTAATCCAAATACTTGAACTGAAAATGATTCAACGTTAAAAACATATATAAACGCTTAGGATCAATCAAATACATTTTTATCAACAAATCTTAGGAACAGTAACCACATCGAAATCAGACTTTCGATACGAGGATTATAAAGTGAAAATCACTCACAAGAATATTAAAATGATCAAAGGTGAACACATAAGAAGACTATATGGTGGATTTCAACTTACCTCGTGTGTTCCGATACGTGGTTCTAGCCTAGCTCATCTTCTCCTTCTTCTTCTCTTTCTCTTTTTCCTCTTCTCCTCTTCTCTAATTTGGACGGCTAGTGTTTTTGCCCTAGCCTCCTCTTGCCTTTTCCCTTTTATCCTCTTTCCTAAACCCCTTCCCCATCATAAAGAACGAGAGGGTGAGAGAATGGAAACTCTCCCTCCCTCAATCTCATGTAACCCACGCACTCCACATTCCTTTGATTTTGAATTTGTTTGTAAATTACTTCTCCTCCTTCATAAGTTCTCCTAATAACACTATAACCCCAACTCCATTATCTATTTATTAAATTAGCCCCCAATGCTCCATTTTAGCCTATAAACTACACCCTAAGTCCCTAGGTCCACACACCCAAATCTAGGTCAAGCCCATCAACCAGATTCACAGCCATCTAAGTTTTTTACTTAATTACATTGCATCCCCTATACTTCTATAAATTTCACTCACTCCAATTCTGCCCTAATCTGACACATTATTACCTTAAATTCTCCTACCATCTGAACCTGTAGTATTAATTAGTTCATCTAAAGATTATGGTCCCTTTTTAGATTAACAAAGATCAGTTTTCTTAAATCAATTGAAGGTATAAAACAATCAATTTACAATTAAATTTCATCTGTATGTGTTTAACCCTAGTAAATAGTAATCATTAATTATTATTATTAATTTTCGGATCTAGGTCTTTACAACGAACCCTTCCGATTCAACTCATCTTCTAAATTAGAAAAGGAAGCTAATTCACCTATTAAATAGAAAATGTCTCCTCTTCTAATTCAAATCTATAGTAAACTTACAAAACTAATCTTAAATCTAATTAAAGACTTATATGACCCATTCAATTTTCAGCCAATTACACTTAATTAATTACTTCATGTCCCCATCCATACATCTTATTAATTATAATTTGACTCCAATACTTCAACTTAATTACGGCTTAATCCAATTTTGCACTACTATAATATATTGTCACCATCAATTAGAATTCAATTTCATTTAAATTTATTTAACTCTATTAAATGATCACACAATAATTATTATTATTAATTTTCTAGATCCGGGTGACTACACTAAAGAAAGACTTTTCAAAAGATTTTTTTGGCATTAAGTCCCCTTTTCCCTAATTTTCCCAAAGAAGAAGGTGGGGAGTTGATATTGTACTCCCCACCTATCTTACTATAATGTCCCCAGCTGATCTTATACATTCTACATAATCTATTTTCATGCCCCCACTAAATGGGGGTTGATATCAGGCATCCGATATACTCTATTATCATGCCCCCACCAATAGGGTCTCAGGCCCATTAAAAGGATAGTGGGGGCTGATATCATGCATCTTACATATTCTATTATCATGTCTCCACCAATAGGGTCTTTGACCCATTAAAAGATTAGTGGGGCTTATATGATGCATCCTACATATTCTATTATCATGTTTCCACCAATAGGGTCTCAAACCCATTAAATGTGATCTTTGAGACCAATAACACATCGGGTTGGACCAGAATTCTACGACTTTAATGGTCCAACGCCATGATCCTTGAGACCAATAGTACACTGGGTTGGACCAGAAGTCCATAACTTGAATGGTCAAGCCCCTGATCCTTTAGACCGATAATACACTAGGTTGGACCAAAAGTCTATGACTTTAATGGTCTAGCCCCATGGTCCTTGAGGTCAATAATACATTGGGTAGGATCAGAAGTCTATGAATTTAGTGATCCAACCCCATGGTTCTTCAAACCGATAATACATTGGGCTAGACCAAAATCTTGGACTTTAACGGTCTAGTCCCATTAATTGTGGTTGTTGTGGCCAAATAATTTAGATATCATATCCAACGGTCCAAAGGACATGAATATCAGATCCAATGGTCTAAATGATCTGGATATCAAATCCAACAGTTCAAATGTCCCGGATATTAGATCCAACAGTCCAAATGACCCAGATATCAGATCCAATGGTCTAAATGTCCCAGATATCAGATCTAACGGTCTAAATGACCCAGATACCATATCTAATGGTTGAAATGACTCGAATATTAGATCCAACGGTCTAAATGACCCAAATATCAGATCTAATGGTCCAAATGAACCATATATCATATCCAACGGTCTAAATGACCCATATTTCAAATCCAGCGGTCTAAATGATCCAGATATTAGATCTAACGGTCCAAATGACCCAGATTTTAGATTCAACGGTCTAAACGGCCTAAGAAATATATCCAACGACCTTTGTGATTTAAATATTGGATCTAACGGTCTTGATGACCTAAAATCTTAATCAAATCAAAAGGGATCTTAATGGTCCATTTCTTTTAAGAACTATGGTTGGCTTGATTCCATTTCAAATTAAACCAGGCTGAGCCGCAACGAAACCAAATCCTATATTTAACCATTTCTTTAAGCTACGGTTGACTTGATCCCATTTCGGGTACGTTGGCAGCTTGACAAATTAAACCAGGCTCAGGAACAACAAAACCAAATCTCATATTTATCCATTTCTTTGAGAACTACGGTTGGTTTGATCCCACTTCGGGTGCGTAGGCAGCCTAACAAATTGAACCAGGGTTAACCACAACCAAACACACCTAAAACAAACCATATATTGATCTATTTCTCTTGAGAACTACAGTTGGCTTGATTCCACTTCGGGTACGTAGGCAGCCTAGTATATTCAATCAGGCTCAGCCACAACCAAACCGAAATATACCATGTCCTAGAAATATCAAAGACCAATGACAATCATGATACAACAAAATAAGGTTTAAAGCTAGAATCAAAGGTTATTCCTTAAATATAGGATCTAATTATGAGACCTTAGGTCTTGAATGGGTCTACCCCACACATCATTAAGAGCTCATATACGTGAGTGAATTAAGGTTGGTCAAAATATCATTTTTTTGGCCTAAGACTTGAAGTTTGCAGATGCATCTGACAAGATAAAGGATGCGAATTACATCATCGGTTTGTTGATTGATGTCATCAATGAGGTTGGGGCGAAAAATGTGGTACAGATTGTGACGGATAAGGGCAGTGTCTTTGTAAAGGTAGGTAAGACACTTATGGAGAACTACACCTGATATTGGACATCATGTGCATCACATTGCATCGACTTGATGCTAGAGGTTGTTGTTGCTAGACCGACTGTACTTAGTGTTCTCGAGGATGCACGTATCATCACAAACTTTATATACAACTACACAGTTGTACTTGCGAAGATGAGAGAAGGATGTAAATGGGACATAGTAAGACCTGTCATTACTCGATTTGCAACCAACTATATAGCCTTGAAGAGCATCCTTCGTCATAAGGCGGGATTGAAGGACTCTTTTTACCAGTGCTGATTGAGTTGTTTGTCGTGATAATAAAACCGTTATGGGCAAGAAAGTTGAGAAAATTATTCTTGAATGAAATTTTTGGGACAAGGTCTGTGACTTGGTGAATCTCTTGGAGCCCGTGTATTGAGTCTTACGGAGTGTGGATACGGATGTCTATCCTACTATGGGATCCGTATATGAGTTGATGCAGCTTTTGAAGGAGAAAATCAAAGCTACTT
>JAUPMG010249800.1:10946-22249 GCA_031762675.1 Pachysandra terminalis
GCCTGAGGACATACAAATGGGTCCACAAAATCATCGATAATTGCTGATACAAGACATTTAAGCACCCTTTTCATAAGGCTGGTAAGTGCTTTGTTTCTTGTGTTTGATGCTTTTTTAATAGACAAAACATGAATAATTGACTATAGTTCTCTTATTCAACAACGTACTGTTTGAACCCCAAATATTAGTACAGCCAAAGACTTGGAACGAATGTGGAATTTTTGCAGCCCGTACATGTTGTGTACGAAAAGCTGGACCCCAAGTTTAAGACGAAAGGGTTATTTGGCAATAAAGTTTTTTCCTAGACATTTGAAGTTTTTTATTTTAGTTTTCAGCTTAAGTGTGGTTCTAATTAGTGTTGTATTGTATGTTTTAGTTGCTTATGTTTAGTTACTGCTCGGAAGAAGATGATGCCATATAAGTTTTAGTTAAATTACAAGCAATCTTTTTTATTAGATAGACTTTTAATTTCTAGATTTAATGAACAAATGAGTTGTGGCTTATTTACGGGATTAGTGCTCCTACACTTCGATCTATAGCCATCCAGATCTGGGCCTAGACTGCCTCATCCTCAGGTTGTGAGAGAAATTGAACCACTTTTGCCCTCATCCATACAAAATAAAGCAACAAATTGGCATATCAGAAGCTGCAGAAGTTTGTTTTCTGCCACTACAACATGCGTTTGAGGATGAAAGTGATAGACGATGAGAGCGGGGGTGCTTTACCGATTGAACCAGTTGACTGGCTAGTGGAGACGACTAATGAGGATGATTCACTTTATGAGTGGATTAGGACTTCTGAGTTGGATCAGGCTGATGGGCGCCCTAATGAAGAGATAGCCAGAGCTGCTAAAGAGATGGGGATTGATGTGGATCAGATATGGAGACAGAGGTGGGAGAGACTGTAACGCCCCGGATCCTGATGCCCGAATCCCTAGGTGGGTGGCACGGATCATGAGGTGCAACCTTTGGGTTCCCAACCATGGAACGCGGCTAGACAACCAAAACAAAAACAATAAAATTCGTAAATGTTATCATTAAACCAATTAGAGTGCGGAAGTTAACCATCCAATTACATCAAAACATGCTAATAGCTTCATAAGAGCCTACAATCCAAACTGTGCGCACATACACACGAATAATCCTCCGGAAATCATCACAAGACTCCCTCATAACAATCAATCGGATTTTCGATGATAACACCCTTTGGAAGCTTCCTAGGCGTCCATACACCCGAACAATCCTTAGGAAGCCATTACAAGAATCCTTTCCAAGGCAACATGTATAATGATCATATGCTAGCAGAACAATAAAGCAATCCATACTCATTTAGTATTCTAATCATTAATTACATGTGATTCACAATCCTAGGTCAAGTGGTCAAGTCCCTGTCACTAGAGCTGGCAAAACACGACCCAACCCACCAACCCGACCCAACCCAACCTGACTAAACAGGTTAGGGTCGACCCGTTTATTCAATGGGTTGGGTTCAGGTTGAGGTTTTCTCGACCCGTTGGGAAATGGGTCGAACCCGACCCAACCCACCAAACCCGTGGGACCCGTTTATTATTATTTTTTATTATATTATTAATATTTTTTAATTTTTATTAATTTAAAATTAAAAATAATAATAATATAATAAATAATTAAAATAATTAATTCATTCATTAATTAAATTTTAAAAGGGTTGGCGGGTTCGACCCATTTAAGGCCAGGTTGGGTTCGGGTTGAGGTTTTCCTGACCCGTTGGTAAATGGGTCGAACCTGACCCAAACCGTTTAAGACTCGACCCAGTTATGACCTGACCCAACCCGACCCATTGCCACCTCTACCTGTCACACCCTAGATCAGGTTACATGAACCCCAACGAGGGATAGCACGGATCTCGAGACGAGACCTTCGGGATCCACGCATGGACCGCGGATTACTAGCAAACCACAAGTAAAATAAGGGTAACAATTACCTTTATTAATAATGATTAGAGTGCGGAAGTCTAAATAAAATAATTAAATCCAAATAAAACAACTACAAGAAGTAAATGATCTTAGGCTACAGTTGAGCCAAGATCTACAATGGTCTAAAAAAAATCCCAACGAGTACAACAAGACTACACAACCAAACCAAGCTAAGTTCATTACAATCGTAACCCCCGCGGGAGCACAAATTCAATAGGCCATCCAATAATATCTAAGTAAAGTAATATCAGCAACAACAACAGTACAAGCTCACCAGGTCACTCCTCCCATCCTGCAACATGAGAAGTTGCATGAGACATTGAATGCCCAGTAAGCGTAATGACAGTTACCCATCCTCTTATGGAAATCAGATCAAAGGGTTAGTACATCAATAACCATAGTATGAAAAGACTGTTTTAAAATGAAATGAAATGGAATGAATGATTCAATCGCATGATCTATAATGAATGCAATGAACAGGCAATCGTGATGAAAAATGCTAGGTGATGAACCAAACTAACATATCCTGATAAGTGGACCTCAACACGAACCTTCTCAACCAAAACCTAGTCAGGACATCGTCATAGGGACTGCCGGAAGCCCCATCTTCATTTCGGGCGCTAACCCATGGTATGAAGTCCACCATATACTAATTTATGAGTGTACCATACTCGGGAGTTAGCGAACCTGTATAGGAGCTTGCAAGCATCCTGCCCTTAGTTAAGTGGGCCATTTCACCCCACGGGTGTAGTCAACCCTCCGGAGGCAATTCTCAGTTTCCCCGTAGATTTTTACCTCCCAGTTCACTTATCATTTAACCTCAGTCTAGCACGTTATGCATTAAACTAGGACTCCAAATGAAGATAGACAACGGAAACTATCTACGCGTCTATACACGCGGATAATCTGATTGCCAACCATCATAAGCTTCTCATCGATTATCACACCCAAAAAATCATATAATTATTAAATCAACTCATTTCTATACAGATCCATATCAGACCTAGGGTTGGATGATGGCCACAACAACAACTTCGAAAAGCCTAGTTTGATTCCCTGCAAGTAGGTTAGATACCTGTAGGTCAAAACTAGCTTCCGGAAACCAACAACAACGAATGGCCGAAGCCCTTCACCATCCACCCAAGAAATCCACAAAAATCCACTTCACTGTGCAAAGTACGAGTCCGTCGGTGGACCGAACCCTGCCAAATAGCAAATTTACTCTTAAAATCAGTCTATGTCGGTACGGTAGTTGGTGGACCGAACCTTGCCGAAGTCTCTGTGTATTTTACAGCTGTTCAGTGAGGTCATCGGTGGACCGATGCCTACCGAATAGCTAAAATAGCCTGATAATTCCATTCTGTCGGTGGACCGATGCGTGTCAACAGTGTTGTGTTCTCGGAATTTTCTGGGTTTTGAAGCTTAACTCAACACATTCATATCGCTTTGAAACCACTAGAAATCAAGCACGAATCACAATAAACATGTTCTAGGATAGAAATCATCGTATAAATAACATATTAACATGGATCTATACATTGATAACATCACATCTAATTAAATCATAAAAAACAGAGCATAAATACAAAGATCTCATATTCATAATCGAACTACACAGTCAACACAACTTACCACGACACATTCCCAGCAAAGGGTATCCTCCTTGTCTCCATTCCTCCCATGGTAGGAAGAAGAAAATGAGAGAGCCTCTCCATTCAGATCCACGCCAACCTCCTCCTCCTTTCTCCTATTCTCAGATCATTTTTCCTTACCCTATTCTGTAATGTTCTTTATAAGTAGTGTTTGGGTGGAGAAAGTGACGCTTTTCTCCCTATCCTTAAATGATACTTTTCTCCACACCTTCACCCCAAGGACTAGACTAGACACACCCAAGACATGGTCATGGTTCCTCAATTTTTTTTTTGTTTTTTGTTATTATCATTAAAAGCCCTAACACCACCTGTATTACACTACATCCCCTAATATCAAACACTCTTACCTTATATGCTAATTAAGCTCAGGAATTACCAATACTATATAAAATAAACGATTTAAAAATCGGTGGGCAGCTTTTAGTGAATTTTGATCCTTACAACCTACTCCTTTAAAAGAATTTCGTCCCCGAAATCAGTTAGTGATAGTCCTTCCACCTGGATTACCTTCGACGACAAAACTTACCACAAGAACACCAAGTCCAACTTAAAGTGGGTACTCCCAATCAATTTCAAAAAAAGTCTCATTATCTCCTAATTACACTCTACGAGGTTCAGTACTAAGCACATTCCACAACAGTCATCACAAGCATGACAGACAACAATACATTTACTAATGTATAAAGTATAAAACATTCTTGCTTTGTCATTTAAAAATACTCATAAATCCTACTAATATCAGAGTTATAGATTAAGTTGGGTAATCACAACTACTACTAAATCTTATCTAACCAAAACAAAGTTCATATCAACCAAAATAAATCATCAACCAAATGAGGCTCATTCCCCAAGAACTGCAACCATCACTAGAATCTTGGTCCTTCACTATTCATCTTCCTCTCTGGTCATGTCCTGCTGTGACTTTGGTTCCGGTACTGGCGCACGAGGTTGTGGAGGCACTACATCATCGGTTTTGTGGCAGAAGGAGACTAACTCTCGCAAGTACTCCATTATCCGGTCAGTGGTTCTCTCCCACACAGATCGATGCTCCTGTAGTTCGGTCTGGATCTCTTCCCTGATCTTCTCTAGCGCCTCCATTCTTCTCTCCATGTTCCGATCTCTCCTCCCCTGTTGTTGGTTCGAAAACCTGCTAGTCGTTGTCGTGGTGGATGCTACGTTTGTTGGTTGGGGCACCTGATCTCTCTTGGGTTCCTCGGGCATAGGAAGTCGGTTTCCCATGGCAGAGATACTATACTTTGAGAAATACCGGCCACGTTCCTCTTCCCTGGTAGATGGCATAGGCACACCCCATCTCCCTGCCAGAGTACACATCAAGCAAGCGAATGGTATTTGGGTCGATATCTTATGGTTGGTGATAGTGTTGATGATGTTTTGCATGATCAAGCTAGGGAGGCAGAATTTATGTCCTAATGATATTTGGTTCAAGACTTGAACCATGAAGCTGGTGAGGTCGGTGCTATTCCCCGATCGAGGATACACATTGCGGATAAAGATATTATGGAGGATGCGGTACAGAGGTTTCATAGCAGTTGCAGAGAATGCATTGCCATCTCTCCAATGGACCGGCTCCCCGCATAGTCTCCTAGTGACTACTTCTCTCTCTATGGTGTCTAATTCAGCTAGTTGGTCATCCTTGGATTCATGGATAATCCAATGATTTCCCCTATGAGGGGTACAGACAACTGTTGAGCCTGACCATTCACATCAAAATTAATAAACATACCTCGATGGCTACAAGACATCATCGAGGTGTACATATACTGGGCGATTTATGGGTGTGCCGCCCCGCCCCAATGTAAGATAAGTAACCATCCTACGCTCACCAGGATGTCGACCACGTCATAGGGTCGCGCATCTTCAATGACTATCGACCTCTCGATGATGATTGGCCGGTCGAAGAAATTGTGGGTGAGAGCCTTCTCCAATAAGGATGGGTGCCGAGGCGTCGAGGGTCTACGTTCCGGGCTAGGACTCAAATCGAGTTCGAACAAGTCGGTCGACGATTCTGGTGGTGGTGGGCACATTGAACTCGCCCCACTCTTCCTCTTCTTCGGAGTTGCGGTTGCGTGTCGCGAGGGCCCCGAGTCTTTGGTGGCTCTCTTCGTTCTCGGCATGATTGATGAAAGAGAAGAACGATGTGAGAAATCAGAGATTTTCTTGTCCACGAGGAATTGATTTAGTGGGGCGTGAAGCCAATTTGGGTTTTCTAGGGTTAGAAAAGAAGATTGCTCTTAATTTGGGTAGGACGTGCTAGGGTTTAAAATCAAGGATCAATGGTGATTTAGGTTTGCTTGATGTAGAGGAGAATGTGGTCCGTGATTTGGAAAGGATACGTTTCAATTTTGGTTAGAGATTAAAAGGAAGGATTGGGAGGTTTATAGAAGATGGAAAGAGGTTTCTAGGGTTTCCATAGGAAGAGTGGGGATGGATTTTAGGGTTTTCAAAAAGGAATGGAAGAAAAACCCCCAAATAGGAAGGTTGTACCCCCCGCACGGTCGGTGGACCAACGAGTATCGACAAGGGTGCCGAACCAACATACATGTAGTAAAATCAATATTTATACACATAATTTTTTTCCCACTATTTATCTCCTCCTTAACTTGATTTAAATCTCGCCCAATTTAATTAAATTTCAATTCTGAATTCCTTTAACCTGTTATTGCTCTATTTCTATCAATTTATTCGTCTGCGGTCAGATCAGTAACGACAATCTCTTCAAAAGTTAGTAGTCAGATGTTATATTATTTTATGTAATAGAATAAAATAGAATAAAATAAAGATATCATTCTAACTCATTTTTCCTTTTACTAAGCTTTAAGCTCAATGTATTTGCAACTACATCGTTCTCACAGGTCCTGAGAATGTACTTGATCAGTGCTAGAATTCCTTTTATACTAGTAAATCGGGTTCCTCATGATCAGGTCCTTAAGGATCATTTCCACTCAGTGCCTCACCTAACACACAATACACCTCACACTTCAAAGGTTCATTTTCAAGACCCTCCGGATTGGTGGCCAGCCATCCTTTGGTACTCTTAAGAAATGTATACCTTAAAGTGCACAACTAAAATCTAGCAGTCAACAGTGCTCTACTTCTAACCTCCCGGAATTTCTACACCAACTCTTGCTTAAATTTACACATTATACAATCCTTTCTAGTTAATACTCAGCAGTCACACACTAATACAGCAACCAGAAAGCACACAGTAATCACGCAGTCATACAGCTACAATCGTAAATTAAACAGCGCACAAATCCTATAGTCTTTCTATGTTTCTCCACTTAACTCCAATTTCTATATGATACCTAATGTCACTAGTCCTCTAACAACCTTGCTTTGAGCAAACCTTATGCTCTGATACCAATCTGTCACACCCCAGATCCCGTATTACGAACCCCAATGAGGGATAGCACGAATCTCGAGGTGACCTTCGGGATCCACGCATGGATCACAGATTGCTACCAAACCACAAGTAAAATAAGGGTAACAATTACCTTTGTTAATAATGATCAGAGTTCGGAAGTCTAAATAAAACATTTAAATCCAAATAAAACAACTACAAGAAGTAAATGATCTTAGGCTACAGTTAAGCCTAGATCTACATGAGTCTAAAAAAATCCCAACGAGTACAATAGTACTACACAACCAAACCAAGCTAAGCTCATTACAATCGTAACCCCCCCCCCCCCTTGGGATCACAAATCCAATAGACCATCCAATAATATCTAAGTCAAGTAATATCAGCAACAACCGCAGTACAAGCTAACTAGGTCGCCCAGTAAGCGTAATGATAGTTACCTGTCCTCTTATGGAAATCAGATCAAAGGGTTAGTACAACAGTAACTATAGTATGAAAAGAGTGTTTTAAAGTGAAATGAAATGGAATGAATGATTCAATCACAGGATCTATAATGAATGCAATGAGAATAGGCAATCGTGATGAAAACGCTAGGTGAATGAACCAAACTAACGTATCTTGATAAGTGGACCTCAAAACGAAGCTTCTCAACCAAAACAAATTCAGGATATCGTCCTAGGGACTGCTGGAAGCCCCATCTTTATTCCAGGCGCTAACCCATGGTATGAAGTCCACCATATACTAATTTACGAGTGTACCATACTCAAATGATAGCAAACCTGTATAGGAGCTCGCAAGCATCCTACCCTTATTTAAGTCGGCCCTTTCACCCCACGGGTGTAGTCAACCCTCCGGAGGCTTTTCTCAGTTTCTCCGTAGATTTCCACCTCTCGGTTCACATATCATTCAACCTCAGTCTAGCGTGTTATGCATTAAACTAGGACTCCAAATGGAGATTGACAACGGAAACTATCCACGTGCCCATACACGCGGATAATCCAATTGCCAAGCATCATAAGCTTCCCATCGGTTATAACACCCAAACAATCATATAATTATTAAATCAACTCATTTCTATACCAAATCCATATCATACCTAGGGTGGGATGATGGTCACAACAATAACTTTGGAAAGCCTAGTTTGACTCCTCGCATATAGGCTAAATGCCTTCAGGTCAAAACTAGCTTCCAGAACTCAGCAACAACGAATGGCCGAAGCCCTTCACCATCAACCCAAGGAATCCACAAAACTTCACTTCACTGTGCAAAGTACAGGTCCGTCAGTGGGATGGTCGAGGGACCGAACCCTGCCAAATAGCAAATTTACTCTGAAAATCAGTCTTTGTCGGTTCGGTGGTTGGTGGACCGAACCCTGCCGAACTCTCTGTGTATTTTACAATTGTTCGGTGGGTTCATCGGTGGACTGATGCCTACCGAATAGCTTAAATAACCTGAGAATTCCATTCTATCGGTGGACTGATGCCTGTCGACAGTGCCGTGTTCTCAGAATTTTCTGGGTTTTTGAAACTTAACTCAACACATTCATATCGCTTCGAAACCACTATAAATCAAGCACGAATCACACTAAACATGTTCTAGGATAGAAATCATCATATAAATAACATATCAACATGGATCTATACATTTATAACATCATATCTAATTAAACCATAAAAACATAGCATAAATACAAAGATCTCAGATTCATAATCGAACTACACAGTCAACACAACTTACCACGACACATTCCCTGCAGAGGGTGTTCTCCTTGTCTCCGTTCCACCAATGGTAGGAAGAAGAAGAAGAGAGAGCCTCTCCATTCAGATCCACACCATCCTCCTCCTCCTTTCTACTATTCTCATATCATTTTTCCTTACCTTATTCTGTAATGTTCTTTATAAGTAGTGTTTGGGGGGAGAAAGTGACGTTTTTCTCCCTATCCTTAAATGACACTTTTTTCCCCACCTTCACCCCAAGGACTAGACTAGAGACGCCCAAAACATGGTCATGGTTCCTCAATTTTTTTTTTGTTTTTGTTATTATCACTTAAACCCCTAACACCAGTTGTATTACACTACATCCCCTAATATCAAACACTCTTACCTTATATGCTAATTAAGCTCAGGAATTACCAATACTATATAAAATTAAACGATTTAAAAATATGTGGCCAGCTTTTAGTGAATTTAGGTCCTTGCAGTCCCCAAGTCAATAGGTTCAAACCTCCATGCCAAACAAATTCTGGAAATCAGTCTGTGAGTCGGTCCATGATAGTCGATGGAGCTACTGGTGGACCGGAGCCTGCCAAACAGCCAATTTACACTAAATCTAAGGTTCTGTCGGTGGTGTAGTCGGTGGACCGAGTTCTCTCTGTGTTCTTTTCAGGTGTTCGGTGGAGTAATCGGTGGACCGAAGCCTACCGAACACCCAATTGGCCTGTAATTCACATTGTAATAACCCAAGTCAATTAGGGGAGTTTAGAGTAATTAGTAATAAGTTTAATGTGTAATTAGTTATAAATTGAGGATCAATTTAAAATTTTTAGTAATGGCTAATTAATTGAGTTTGACCAATTGTGACTGGTGGGAGCACAATAGATTACCTACTGTGCATCACACACAATTATAACCTCAAAGTTAATCTAATGGTTGAGATTTCGCTAGAACAATTAAACATAATAAACGGTTATGATTAAAAGACAATAAAATATAAGAATTAGACAAGTCCTAGTCTAAATAAAACGAGATTTAGATAAAGTTTTTGTTGTACTAGGATTGCTAGTAATTTTAAAATCAAGGGTGTAGATGAATTAATCTAAAATCAAGGGCTGGGATTAGAGACAAATCCTAAACTAATTCTAACTCATAAAAACTATTTAAGAACATGGTTTGGTCGTTCAAACCATTATTCTGAAAATTCTGATTTGAAGATTGGAGCTAAGGAAGAAGAAGATTATTCCAAGCTTGAATTGGGGGTTGAGGAAGAACGAGAATTCGCACAAACAACCAAGGTAAGTAACTTCAATTTCCTGTATGATCTTGATTTGAATTTAATGACATGCCATATTCAAATAACATGACATACTTCATTGAATTCAATTCATGTAAAAACATGTTCTTCATAAAAACTTGATTTTTCTATTTAAATTCTTCCAAGCATGAGACTTTGATTAGTTGGATGATATTTTTATTGGGTTATGTTCGGAACTTAAAATAAATATGAGTTTGTATTTAGTGAAATTGCAAAATATTATTTAAAATTACAAAACTAGTGAGAAACCCGAACTGGGCCCAACCAGCGACCTGCCGACGTGCTGGATAGGCTGCCGGTTGAACCTAGTAGGCCCAGCAGCCCCATCGGCGTGCCGGTAGCCTGCTAGGACCCTGCCGGTTCCCGACATGGGAACCTTGAGCCACTGTTTAGCCTACCAGAAGGCTACCGGCGTGCCAGTTAGCCTGTCAGTGGCCCCCTTTTTTATCTATGAACATGAATTTGACCCCCTGGTTAGCCTGTCGGATGGCTAACCGGCGTACCAGCCAGGCCGCCGGTGGCTACCAGGTTTAATTGAAGTTGTTTTGACCCACTACCTAGCATGCCGGATGACCAGCCGGAGTGCCGGCCATCCTGCTGGCCAAGCAGCAAGTCTGAGATTATGTTGTTGAGCCCCTGGTTAGGCTACCGGATGGCCAACCGGGGTGCCGGTTAGCCTGTCAGTTAGCCCAGACCAGCTTATGTTGTTGGTTTGATTGCTTATATGTGTTGTTAAATTATTTGGTTTATTTACATTAGAGTTATTCATGGTTAAGTATGATTAATTATTTATATGTTAGCATCATGGAATTGATTGATTTATGGTTATTATGATTGATCATATACATGTTATTATCTCGATCTGAATTGTTATTCTCTTGAGTAATTATGTTTTATGGCATCATGATCTATGTTTAGAGTTAAGACACAATTGTACACTTATATGATTGATTAGCTAATGTGCACCATCACATCACATTGCACAGCATAGCCATTATAGTTTTGACCATATTCTGGTCTTAACTTGACTTATCATCAGACTTCACTTATGATGAAGTTTTTGATCTAATTGAGTGAATCATGATCTGGAAATCATTATTTAGTAAGGAAGTCCCGGATGGGCTGATATTAGTGGTTGAGGGATTTGCTACCCCAATGTACCCATTGTTTTTATCATCAAGATAGCGTATTTTTATATACGTAACTGATGCCGAGTGAAATTCTGTTGGCATTCACCTTATGTAATGCTCACTGAGGTTTAGATCCTATTTTTGGACGCCTTGGATTT
>JAUPMG010249841.1:0-22245 GCA_031762675.1 Pachysandra terminalis
TAGACTACCCAAACCAAATACCATATCTAGGGGTTTCTAGACCACACAAAAAGAAAAAAAGAACCACCATATCTAGGGGCTGGTAGACCACCCAAAAAGAAAAAAAAACCATTATATCTAGGAGCTGGTAGACCACCCAAAAATAAAAAGAACCACCATATCTAGGGGCTGGTAGACCACCCAAAAATAAAAAGAACCACCATATCTAGGGGCTGGTAGACCACCCAAAAAGAAAAAAGAACGAACATATCCAGGGCCTGGTAGACCACCCAAAAAGAAAAAGAACCACCATATCTAGGGCCTAGTAAACCACCCAAAAAGAATCACCATATCTATGTGCTGGTAGACCAACCAAAAAGAACAAAAAAGAACCACCACATCTAGGGGTTGGTAGACCACCCAAAAGAACCACCATATCTAGGGCCTGGTAGACCACCCCAAATGACACAAAAATTAACCTTGAAATGGAAGAAGAGCGGACGGACCGCTAAGAGAGGTTAACTTATGGTCTGATTTTTAAACTATTGAATTTTTATTTTTTATTTTTACATTTTTTATTTTTTTAGATTTAGAAAAATTTAAACAACCTAATAACCTATGAAAGAAGGTCTAAAAACCCTAAAAATTAATTCAAAATAAACCTATGAAATATGTATGATGCATATGGACTCATAACCCTAAAAATTCGAAAACAACTGGTATATAACCCCTTAAAAATAAGAGATTACACAAACTGTAAAACTTGTGAAATACCTATATAAACATGACATAACATGAATAAGAACTAAGAACTCGCAATGCCACCATTTTGAATGACAAGTTAATGCATGGATTATGCACGACTCAAAACCTATAAATTCAAAAAAACTAGTATATAACCCCCTAAAAATAAGGGATTACACAACCTGTAAAACTTGTAGAACCTATGAAATAATTATATAACATGTATAAAAGACTTCAAACAAACTCAAGGGAATGCATGATTGATGTAGGACTCAAAACCCTAAAAATTCAAAAACAAACTGGTATATAACCCCTTAAAATAAGGGATTACACAACCTGTAAAACCTGTTTAGCAAATTCAACGTGAATTATGTAAAATCTGTTTAAATCCCATAACATATGATAACGCATAAAACCTTTAATGGAATGACAAGATAACACATAAGAATCTCAAAATGCAGTGCATGAAGATGTATAAGACCCAAAACATGAAAATGATGCATTGAGATGCATAGAAATCCCAAAATGGTGCATGAATAATGTAGGATGATCATGAATGAGTTTAAATGAGAACCCACTTCAGATCCATGCTAACCAATTATTGATCTATGATCAAGTCTAGTCCCGAGTGAGTTCTGACCACGTTTACTTTGCTTGGGCCTTAGACCTTTTAGGTCACTTGATGATTTAAAATGAATGCATGGGTCTTAATGTGGGTCGATGGTTAGGAAATGATCCATTGAATACCATTGACCCAAGAATGAAGCCTAGGTCCGTTTGAACCTTGCATGGCAAACCTAACCATTTGGGCTTGTATGGGCCTTGAACATCTCAATCTTATCCCCAAGTATATATGAAGATACATGAATCCTAAAAGGTATACCCTTATGGATATGACTCTAAACATGATCCGACAATGCATGGACCTGACCTCTAGGGTGCCCTAAATATAATAAGAATAATAAGATAAGAAGAACCTAAAATTATCCTGTATTATGACAGACCAAGCCACTTTAGGCTAATAAATGATACAGATATGCCTCAATGAGCCGAATGAATAAATAAATACAATCTGCGCCTTCATGGGCTGAAAAAAGAACCCTAGTCTATTTCTTTTCCCTTACGCTCCATGGATCTTATCTGGATCTAGATCTGGATCTTCTAAGTCTATGGGTCTTTTGAATCTTCTGATTCCATGGGTCTTCTAGATCTTCTGGGTCTATGGGTCTTCTTGATCTTCTGGGTCCATGGGTCTTCTAGATCATCTAGGTCCACGGTTCTTGGATCTTCTGGATAGTTGGTTCCTGTAATATGGGTGGGCACCCGTCCTAGATGCAAATGGGTCATGAACCCATGATATCGATTCTTATGTATGAACTGGGTATTGGGTCATAGACCCTAGACCATAATAGGTAGACTTGCCTATTGGGCCCACTAGGGACCCATTCTAAGGTGGACTCAAAACAAACTTGGGCTTGGACCATGGGTCCGAACCAGATGGAATCAAATTTATGCATAAAAATAAACTGGCTTAAGTGACCTAACCATTCATTCATCTATATGCGGTTTAATTGGTGGGTTAAAGGTTCTCTAGCCTCCTTCGATTAGGAGAACTTGTGGCTAGAGTGGGTGAGATCCCGCCCCCCGCTGTCAACTGTAACGACTGTAGTGCACTGAGGTACTGAGCACCCGGGTTTATTTTCTCATAGGTATGAGTGGTTTATGCAAATGGGCAATGAGTGCAAGTATGTGCAACCAACTTATTCAAACCATAATGCGTGGATCAAACCATTCATCCATCAAACCATCCAACTAAGCCACAATAATGAGATAAAATGCATAAACTGGAGCATGATTAATTTAAATAAACTCATATTGAGCCAAGATAATAATACTGCAATTAAATCAAGGTAAGATATGACAATTAAATAATTAAATCATGCTAATCAATTAAACCACCCAAAGATCAAAACCCTATGAAAGAAAAAATCAAAAATAAATTAAAAGAGATAAAAATCCTAAAGTCCTATATACAAAAGGGTCATGGACCCATGGGTATGGAATCTTTATGAATGATTGGGACTTGGGTCATGGACCCTAGACATATGGTGGGATTGATCTAATGGGCCCAAACTAAGGAGACTCAAGAACAATGGGCATGGTTTTGGGCCCATGGGCCTAACAGGGGAGCCGAAACTAAGGAGACTAAAAAACAATGGACATGGGTTTGGGCCCATGGGCCTAACTGGGGAGCCGAAACTAAGGAGACTCAAAAAAAATGGACATGGGTTCGAGCCATGGGCCCAACTGGGGAGCCCAAACTAAGGAGACTCAAAAACAAAGGACATGGGTTCGGGCCATGGGCCAACCAGATGGACTCTTGATATATGAACTAGATCTTGGGTCATGGACCCTAGATCATATGGGTGGGATTGATCTAATGGGCCCAAATGAAGACCCCAAACTAAAGGAACTCAAAATATAGACATGAATTTGGACCATGGGCCCAAATCAGATGGACTCCACATATGCATAGAAAATAGATTGGCTTGACGTGGCCTAGACTGTTCATCATCTATATGCGGTTTAATAGGTGGCTTAAGGCTCCTTAGCCCCCTCCCTTTAGGGAGAGTTGGTGGCAAGAGTTGATGCTATTGGCCTCGCTTTCCTCGGTAACGACCAAGGTGCGCGAACCTAGACACATCTGTGTTTCATTCATCGGGTTAAGAGGGTGACTGATGCAAATGGGTTATGAGTGCAAGTGTGTGATTTAAGCCAATCTAATCAGACTCTAATTCATAAATCAAACAATTAAAAATAACATGAATAAATTTAAATCATACCACATCTAACCAAGATAATGATAATAAAATATGTCAATTGAACAATTAAACCCCTAAAATCACAAATTATCCTATCACTAAATAAAAATCAAATCAAAAGAGATGAAAATTCCTATACAGAATCTCAACAATCCTATATAAAAGATCTTAACAATTCTATGTAAAAAAAAAACCTAAACATCCTGAAAATCCTAATAACATTCTAAATTGGCCAAATAAAAATAAACTAAGGCTCAAACCCGCAAGTCCCCAGCAAAGTCGCCAGCTGTGAACTACCCCGGATCGGGTGGACCCTTGATAGATCGGGTAAATTGGAGTCACCACCACTCATTGATTTCGGGTGTGAATGGTCACCCATGGGTTGGTCTTTTATTCAAATATAGACCTAAAAATTATGATTTTAAAAAAGGTCTAACCAGGTTGGGTAGGGAGGTTTAGTTAAGAGAGCGAGAAGGTGTTAGGCACCTCCTCTCTTCCGGTTTAACCGGTTACCTGGTCTAAGTTTATTTGGCCAAAATAAATTAAATCCTAAAACTCGAAAGACATTGCTAAAATAATCATTAAAATAAATGATAAAGAAAATCCTATATAATCCCATAAGTAAGAAAGTCCTTAAAAAAATTATTTAAGCAAAGTATCTATAATTCCAAAAAACCTAAAAATAACTAAGACCCCTGAGGACGACCTAAAACTCATAGAATGCCGGATCCTTTAAAATGCCTAAATTTTAAAGATCCCTTAATGATTATTTTCAAATACCCTAAAAACATTAAGAATAAGATTCCCTAGTAACATGAACATAATTTGTAAGAAATCAAAAAAAAAAACTAAAGATTTTTTTAAATTGAAAATAGACTTTAAAAAAACCAAAAAATCATTGTAAAGATGAAACCAGAACTTTTAAAATAAAATAACATGAAAACACTTCTAAGATTCTAGATAACATGAATCGTTCCCTTAGTGTGCTGAACTAGCATGCCAGAAATTTGCAGATTCAAATAAACATAAGGAATTGAAAACATGAGTTCCAAAATCCACCTCTAAATTCTACTTGTTAATCAAAGCAGGAATTGAAGCTAATCTTTATTTTAAAAATATGTATGTATTCTCTGATCAGCAAATAAAGATAGGAAAAGAATTCATGAAACATATATGATGCTGATAAATCCAATGAATAAGTGTATATTAACATAGAACTAATCAAGCATACATAAATTAAGAATCGATGGAGAACCAAATTACATGAAAGCTGATTATCATCTCAACTCCAATCGAATCAGTGATTTACTCTAAAAAAATTAAAAAAAAAAATGGTTTTTACCTGTTCATGTATAACAGCCAATTACCCATTATCTGATTCAACTTCCCACCAACTGGCGACTTGAGCACAAATTCCGGCAATGGTTCTGGCATTTGGCACGATCGAATAAGGCGATTATGGTTTGGGTTTGACCAGACGAATAGTACTAGACGAACAGGGAATATGGACTGAGATTTGGGGTTTTTAATGGAGGGTTTTTGTTCTAGTTTTCGCTAGAAATTGTAGAGGACGAAAGGGGTTTCTTACAAGGGTTTGATGAACAGAAAAATCAGATTTTTGGTTGGGTTTTGCAATGGGTTTTAAAGGGTTTCTAATGGGGTTTGGCTAGGACTAATTCGATTAGGGTTTGGGGTGTTTTTATCTAGGGTTTTGATGGGATTTTGTTGGGGTTTTAATCTAGGGTTTAAACCTGGGTTTTTTGCAGGTTTTTGTTTTTAGGATTTGCCAACTTTGGATGGAGAAGAAGAAGCAAGCATGGTTTTTTACCTCCATTCGACCCTTCTCCCTTCAGCTTCGATCTCTTCCTCTTCTTATAACCGTGGAACCAAAATCCCCCTTCTTGGATCCTCCTCGTCTAAAACTCTTCTCCTCAATCTCTTCCCCCACTTTTTCCTCTTCAATCTCTTTCCCTTTTCTCCATTATCCCCTTTCTCTTAAAACCCTAATATCAAGGAGAAAGAAGAAGAATCCAATACGGGTTTTACTTTACTCTTATTTCTTATTTTTTATTTTTTATTTATTTTTAATACTAATCTAATCCTTCTAATTAATCTTAATCATAAACCAATGTCTAATTAATCCTAATCCTAAACCAATGTCTATTTAATCTTAATCCTAAACCAATGTCCATTTAAAAATATTTTTTTAATTATCCACCTAATCCCTTATTTTTAATTATTTAAACCAATTAAAATATTTACGACAAATACCATCTCATCACCGATTTTAGAATTCGCCCAAATTATAGCCATTGGAAATATCTTGCATCAAAAGATCAAATCCGGAGTCAGAATATTTTTCTGACGTCCAAAAGTACCAAATTTGACCCAAAATAACATTAGGGGTAAAACGGTAATTTTCTCCTATGATCTCTGAACTAGATGATTGTATATTCGTTGGAACAAATTTTCTGCCTAGAATTCACCTATACAGTCAGGAATGGAATTTGGCGAACGACGAAGCGCATCGGATCCACTGAGGGTATTTTGATAATTTCATGGATTTTGGAGATTTCAAGGAGAATTTTGGCTAAAATGGATTTGGGATTGAAATTGGATCGAACATGAAAAGGTGCCAAGCTCAAGCCTCCAGAAGCTGCAAAGATCAAAAACCAATTATTTTCCGTGCAAATTGGGGTGTCTACAGTGATTCTGGTGGGGTGATAAGAAACCATAGGGGTGAGTGTTTGAGTGCATTTGCGGTTGCTTGGATGCCAAGTTTTGTGCTTTATCATGAGATGGAAGCTATTTTGATGGGAATGGAGATGGTTGAGGAGATGACTCTGCTTGTGCTCAGAAACTATTAAATACGGATGGGGAAGACCCTTGGAGAGTTAGTTTCTTAATGATGTTAATTAAAGAGAAGATAAGCAGATTTGAGTCCTGTTCTATTGAACATGTATTTAGAGAATCGAATTGTGCTGCTGATTTCATGGCCTCTCATGCTGAACAGATGGATAGAGTATACAACTTTGACTATGAGAATTTACCTTTAAGACTTCAGGAATTACTTGACAGGGATTTGAGAGGTGTTCCTCAGATGCGAAGACAGAAGTGAGCTGAGTCCTGTGCTGAGTACAACTGGGGGTGTAATGTTCTATGTGAAATCAATGTGGTCTATTTGGTTGGTTGGACATGGTGTTGTGATGTTGATCATTGAATTCTGGGATGTTGCTATTTGTATAAATGGGAAACAAAGGATCACTGTTACTGGAACTGTTTCAGCTGAAATTATGGTATGATAACCCTTGTGGTAGATGCTAAATGGTTGTGATGAAGGCAGCCTTTTAGTGTGTGGGAACATTGATAGGGACTTGAGAGGTGTTTATCAGAGATGCTATGAGGGCATGGTGCTGGTATAATGCTGATCATGTTATTCTTAAGTGTTGTATAGTGAACTTGTGATCTTGTTTGGGGTTCCTTTATCTCTTCAACATAACTTGTATTGGTTAAAGGGGATGAGTTGAAGTATATACCAGTCCCTGATTGTGATAATATGTGTTGAACACAGTTGCTGAACCCAGATATTCTGGGTATTCTACTAGACTACTATATAGCAGATTTGTAGTTGATGAAATCAGATGAGGAGGGTTTGTGAGTAGCTGCTGAGTAAGAGAGTCTGGGTATTCTGATGCACTACTATCTAGCATATTTGGCGAGGTTGAACTGCTATTGCTGTTGTGCATTGGTGCTCATGGCACTAATTTCACAGTCTGATTAGTGGTTGGATTCCTTTTACTGAATGGATGCTGATGGTGGACCTCCTGCTGGGTGGTGCTGTAGTATTTGAAGTGGTGGTGTTTGGCCTGAAACAGATGTGGATGATTTGGGTGGTATTTGCTAATGTAGCTTGGATGATTCACTGGTTGAATTTGTTGTTACATTGGTTTTGGCTATTATGTTACTAAGTGTATCAATGTATACATAGTAACAATAGTTGCCTTTGCTACAGATAATGTTGCTACTACTGGTGAGTGGTTTTGGCTATTGTAGGTGTATGAATGATGAAAAGTGATGTTGTCATTGTCTTTTATTCTATATGAAGGTATTAGGGTAGGCTATAAAATTTGTGTGGCTGGAGGTTATTACTAGAATGTGAAGCTGGTTAGTGCGTCTAAGAAGAATATTTGGTGTTGTATGTTAGAGTAGGTTAGGATACAATCTAGTGTGCTTTGAACACTATGTGTTGGATTGTTGTGCTCTATGCACATGTATAAATGTGACAAAAATGTATTATATTTGTTGATGAAATAAAATATTACTTACCTTTCCCAAAAAAAAAAATTTCTAAAGAGTTCTCTATGAAGGATTTGGGTGCTGCAAAACGAATCCTAGGAGTGCAAATCAGCAGGGACAGATCCAAGAGACATTTAAAGTTGTCTCAATCACGATAGATTAAAAAGGTACTAGAAAGGTTCAACATGAGTAATGCTAAGCCTGTTAGCACCCCTCTAGCAGGTCACTTCAGATTGTCCAAAGAGCAGTGTGCTTCTACAGTTGAAGATATGGAATACATGAAGAAGGTTCCTTCTGCATCTGTAGTAGGAAGTCTTAAGTATGCCATAGTTTGTACAAGACCAGACGTTGCACAGGTAGGTGCTGTTGTGAGTCAGTTTATGAGTAAACCGGGCAAGGAACATTGAGAAGCCATCAAGTGGATAATGAGGTACTTGAAAGGTACAGTTTACTCATCTTTATGCTATAGACGTTCTGAAATTTGTCTACAAGGATATGTTGACTCAGATATGGCAGGAGACTTGGATGGTAGAAGGAGCACTATAGGTTGTGTGCTTACTTTGGGGAGTGTAGCAGTTAGTTGGGTTTCTAAATTACAAAAAATCGTTGCTCTCTCGATTACTGAAGCAAAGTATGTGGCAGCTACAGAAGCTTGCAAGGAGAACGTGTGGTTACAGGTCCTACTGAAAGAGTTGGGAATGGGGCAAGAGGATTGTAAGCTCTTTACTGATAGTCAAAGTGTGATTCATCTTGCAAATAATTCAGCCTTTCATGCAAGGACGAAGCACATTGATATCAGGTATCACTTCATACATTCACTTTTGGGTGAGAAGGTGATCGGTTTGGAGAAGATTCACACCATTGTGAATCCTGCAGATATGTTGACCAAGGTGGTCACAATTGAGAAGTTGACGACATGTTCAACTTCTGTTGGTCTTCTAGCTTGAAGACAAGGGGATGATGCACATCGGGTTGGTACATTTGTTCTTGAAATTATTGATAGGATAGTCATTCGCATTTAGTCTTCAAGTGGGAGATTATGTGGTGATTGATGCTACTGAGGCAACCAGAAAGTTCTCACCTCTAGGGTTGGCGAGGATAATAAACCCTGATGAGATTTTTCACTAATATACCCAACCCTATGGGGGTATGGGGGTATAGAGATATACCCAACCATTTCCCTGATGAGATTTGTCATTGATATACCTAACCCTATGGGGGTATAGGGATAAACCCAAACCTTTGGGGGTATGGGGGTATAAGGGTATAATAGTAATTTCACTTCTATTATATCCAACCCTTTGGGGGTATAGGGATATACCCAAACCTTTGGGGGTATGGGGGTATAAGGGTATAATAGTAATTTCACTTCTATTATGTTTAGCCCTAATTAAAAGGTATTTATTCATACTTTTGGGGTTTGGGTTTTCTTACTGTAACAATTTATTCTGAGCTTTGGAGAATAGTAGAACAGGATGTGCATCCGTGGATGTAGGCACTATTTATCGAACCACGTAAATATGCGTCTTTGTATGCTTGATTTCTTCTTCATCGTTTTCTCTCTCTCTCTCTCTCTCTTAACATACCACCCTTTATAGGACTCTTTTCAAGTAAGAAGAGTTGTTCAAGGCTTTAATTTTTTAGTATCAAAAATAGTTTTGAAAACAAGGTTTTTTCCATTTGGGGTTATCTAATTAGGCTAAAATATTTAGATCAAGAAGAGAGGTTGAGGTGGGAAACACATCTTTTTGAACCTATCACCTCAGCTCCCACATGTCATAAAATATATGGTAAATCTAATCTAATAAATAATTCCAAGACCCCTATTTCTAAAGTCCTAAAACCCCTTATTTATGTAATGAAAATTATTTTGTAATTGGTACAAAAGTAGGTTGCAAATATTGTGGGTTGGGTTGTTTCTGAACAATTTAAGCGTATCCCAATCTAGAATAGTTGGCCCGAACTCAACTTGACCTGAATTGAACCCAAACATTAATTTTTTGAATTCAAGTGAGGTTTATATTACATAGAATTTTAATCAATAATATTATGAATGACCACAAAAATGAAATGACCAATCATCAAATCTCCACAAGTCAACCTTTGCAATGGCTAGTGACTCAAGTGACTCAACGAATAGTGACTCATATATGGCAAGAACCAACTCTTTATTAGCTAATTTAGTTAAATGTGCTGCCATATCACAGGGATTTCACCAAGACCGATTTTGTCCACCATCAGCTCCTAAATTATCTCTTAACCGTTAGAAACAACATACTCATCATACCTTTTCTAGTTTAGTGAAAGATCTCTCGGACCTCTCGTGTAACATTGCTATTTATACCCCTTGTATCTCTCTTGTATAGCAATGAATGCGAATTAAATCTTTTCTCTAATTATTCTTATGGTATCAGAGCTTCACGAGAGATCTTAAACATATTTGATTCTCATGCCCTCTTCCGCCCTCTCTATCCAAAACACCTCCGAACCATCCCTCTCAATACAAACTCTTCATCAATGCTTAAGTCTGATTTCTTTGAAACTTGACGACACAAATTACTTGCTTTGGCGGTCCCAGATGGAACCACTAATCCAAAGCATTGGATTAGAACACCACCTGACCAAAGGCAACATACCTGAGAAAGAGATTGACGGTGAAGGTGGAAAGGCAGTGGAAAATCCTGCATATCACGCCTGGGCCAACAACGATGGACTGCTCACAGCATGGCTAATGAGGAACATCGAGTCCTAGGTATGAATTTATCTTAAGAGTATAAAATCAGCCCACAAGGTATGGAAATCTGTAGAAGAACATATTTTTCCTACTACCAAAGAGAAAGAAATTATCTTGCATGCAACCTTGATGTCTCTCAAAAAGGGTAACGTGTCCCTTGAGGAATACCTTAGAAAATTTAATGGTTTATGCAATAACTTGGATGCAATGAAAAAGCCAGTAGACGAGACTAGCAAGATTTTTCAATTGGCTAGGGGACTTGGTGCTAAATACCATAATTTGCGTACTGTTATGTTAGCAAAAGCTCCCTACCCTTCTTACAATCAATTTGTATTAGCTTTACAATCCCATGAACAGATGATCATTAGTGACGAAGTGGAACGAAGCAACTCCATAAGCCATGATCAAGCTTTCTTCGGCCAAAGGGGGAAAGGAAGAAGCCGCGGGGAAGGAAGATTGACCTCCCATGAGAGAGGACTCACTTCAGTGGCTCGACACAACAACCCACATCAAAACAACCATGATGGAGGCCTCCCATTATGGAAGCAAACTGGACAAACCAGTAACCAAAACACTCAACAAAGACATGCCAAATCTGTGGTAAAGCAAATCACACCACCGTGGAGTGTTGGAATCACTTTGATCACTCATTTCAACCAGAGGATCACCTTCCAAAGGCTCTTACTGCAATGAATCTCCAAAACAACAATGATTCAACCCTCTATGCCGACTCCAAGGCAACAACTCACATGTTAAACGATTCGGGTAAGATTTCTCAAATTATTCCATATAGAGGTAACAAATCAATATTTGTTGGTAATGGGGAAAGTTTAGATATTTCTCATATTGGTCAAGGAAAAATAGAAACCAAAAATGAGAGTTTGAATCTTAAAAATGTTTTAATTGGTCCAAAAATTAAAAAGAATTTAATCTCTGTGGGACAATTGACTCAAGAAAATGCTTGTACCATTGATTTTTCTGCTAACACATTTGTTGTTAACTATTTACAGGGGAAGATAGTTGCTAAAGGTCAAATGAAAGGAGGCCTTTACGCCTTGGAAGAAATGAAACACCAAGCATTGGCCGTTGTAAAAAACAAAGCACCTCAAAGCACTTGGCATCAACGAATGGGACACCCCCACTATAAGTTTTTAAATGCCTTGCATTCTAAGAATTTAATTGATATTTCTAGTTGGGAGAAATCCAATACCATTTGTACTGTTTGTCAAATGGGAAAGAGTTGCAAAATTCCTTTTTCTTTATCAAATAAAATTTCGGAATTTCCTTTAGAAAAATTGCATTGTGACATATGGGGACCAGCTCCAACTTTATCTTGTGAACAATTTAAATACTATGTTGTTATCATTGATGATTGCACTCGCTATACATGGATTTATCCTTTAAATAAAAAAATCTGATTTCTTTGAAAACTTTCTCAAATTTCATAAATTAGTAGAAAAACAATTTGAGAGGAAAATAAAAAAATTTCAAAGCGATGGTGGTGGTGAATTCACATCTTTAGAGTTTGAAAAACACTTGAGCCTATGCAGGATTCTTCTTTAATTTTCTTGCCCTCACACTCCTGAACAAAATGGTGTAGCCGAAACGAAACACCGACACATTGAAAAACAAGACTTACCTTGCTCTTTCAAGCTCATCTCTCTCCCAAATATTGGGTGGATGCCTTTCTTACTGCGGTACACCTGATAAATCGAATGCCCTCCACTACTCTAAGCATGGAAACACCTTTTTTCAAACTTTTCAAACGCAATCTTGACTATGGAAGCTTGAGAACCTTTGGTTGCAGGTGTTTTCCTTACCTACGAGACTATGGGAAGAATAAATTCTCAAAAAGAACGTATCCATGTATTTTTATGGGACATAGCCCAATTCATAAAGGATATAGATGCCTTGATCCCTCCACCAATAAAATATACATATCTAGTTATATGGAATTTGACAAATATGTTTTTCCTTGAGCTCCTAATCAAGAAACTGTTTTACAGGAAACATTTGAAGTAACCAGCTTTCCCGAAACTAATGCATGGATTCAAAAAGGGACACACACCTCCAAAAAGGAAAGAGCAGCTAAGGAAAGAAATGACTCTCTCATTCAAACAGAAAATAAGAATTCTTTCACCGATTCTCAAATGCAAAAAGGGAATGAGTTTTCCAAAAATACAATCACTGCTCAATATGACGTTGATAAGAAAGACCAAGACGCAATAAATCACAACGACACATCACCAATGAGGACCCTTAAAGAAGAAGAACTTCAATACGACATCTCACATCAGCCTCCTCATGAAATGTCACTCAATCCCAAGATCATCAACACTAGCAAAGATAACTCGATGAATATACAACGAGCCGACGGGTCGTCGAACTCAAAACCTAGCAATATATCAGATCCTTCAACACCCACTCAACCAAATCTTCCAAGTAATATCTTACCTGACTTGAGTGATAACTTATTCATAGACCTCAACCTTCCTTGTGAAGATTCAAATCAGAATGAACGACCAATTATAACGAGAAGGAGGCTGACTACATACCTAGAACTTGATCTTGCTCTTGCTAAAGAAATTCAACAACTCAGAGATAAGAAATCACATGCTGCTCTTACAATAACAACAGCTAAAACAGTCCCAAAATCATTCAAGGCAGCTCTCTTTATTCCAAAATGGCAAGACGCAATGAATCAGGAAAGTCAAGCTCTCCATGACAACCAAACATGGACCCTTGTGCCAAGACCTCCAAACACAAATGTGGTAGGATCAAAATGGATTTTCTGTGTTAAACTCGAAGAAGATGGAACCTTAGAACGCTACAAGGCTCGCTTGGTTGCACAAGAGTACACTCAAATCGAAGGAATGGATTATGAAGAAACATATAGCCTGTTGTCAAGGCTACAACAATCCGGCTGGTTCTAGCTATTGTTGTTACCTCAAAATGGAAAATGAGACAACTCGACGTAAAAAAATGCTTTCCTTCATGAGAAACTCAAGGAGACCGTGCACATGGAACAACCTCCCAGGTTTAAAGATTCCAAACTCTCCCATTATGTGTGCAAACTAAACAAATCACTCTATGGTCTAAAACAAGCACCAAGGGCGTGATTTGAACGTTTATCAAATTATCTAACTCATATTGGTTTTGTTTGCAGTAGGGCTGACCCCTCTTTATTTATCTTACGATAGAATAACATTACAGTCCTCATGCTAATATACGTTGATGATATTGTTCTTACAGGGAACAAAAACGACTTCATTGAAGGTCTCATCATCAAACTGAGCTAAAAGACCTTGGAGATCTACACTACTTTCTTGGTTTGGAAGTTCGCCCCATCTCAGGAGGTATCACTCTATCAAAAAATAAATACACCCAGGGTCTTCTGACCCGAGCAAAACTCTTTGAAAGCTCTCACTTCAATACACCGATGGTGCTCAAACCTCTTGCAAACCCTCAAGATATGAAGAAAGATGAAGCTAAGGATTACAGAAGTTTGGTAGGAGCCCTGCAATATCTGACCTATATCCGTCCTGACATGGTCCAAGCAGTCAACAAAGTAGGTCAAAAACTACAAGATCCAACAAAAGGGGACATGAAAGCAATAAAAAGGATACTTCGTTATCTCAAGGGAACAATGCATTATGGAATCCAATTTTTGGCCCAAAGTCCATACAAGCTATATGGGTTCTGTGACGCAGATTGGGCTGGCTGTCCAAACACTCGAAGAAGTACCACTGGATATTGCTTATATCTAGGGGCTAATTGTATTTCATGGTCATCAAAGAAGTAACCAATTGTTTCAAGATCAAGGACTGAAGTAGAATACAGATCAATGGCATCCACAACAGCGGAACTAGTTTGGGTAACCTTCTTGCTCTGAGACATTGGGATCGAACTTCATGAATCACGTTAACTTTTTTGTGACAACAAAATCGCACTCTACATGACAATAAACCCAGTCTTTCATGCTCGCACAAAGCACATAGAGATCGACTACCATTTTGTGTGCGAAAAAGTTTCCATTGGATCATTAACAACTCGATACATTCCAACATCTCATCAGATTGCAGATATCTTCACAAAGCCCTTGTCGAAACTCCCTTTTCGTTATTTCCAGGACATGTTAGGAGTACATTCGATCATTTCCTCCAACTTGAAAAAGGGTGAAATGACAAATAGTAAAATCTCCACAAGTCAACCTCTTGCAACAGCTAGTAACTCAACGACTAGTGACTCAAGTGACTAATATATGGCAAGAACCAACTCTTTATTAGCTAATTTAGTTGAATGTTCTACCATATCACAGGGATTTCACCAAGACCGATTATGTCCACCATCAGCTCCTAAATTATCTCTTAACCATTAGAAATAGCATACTCATCATACCTTTTTCTGGTTTAGTGAAAGATCGCTCGAATCTCTCGTGTAACATTGCTATTTATACTCCTTGTATGTTTCATGTATAGCAATGAATGAGAATTAAATCTTTTATCTAATTATTCTTAAAAACAATAGCAAACTATCCATATACCCAACGTAAATAACATTTAATCAATTTAAGTAGAAATTAAATGAATGGATGACTTACCACATCCACCCTGGCTTTTAACGCTTGTTACTGCACCTCTCTTGACCCAATTAACCGAAGAAGGGATCATAACTTCAAAAAAATGTAAATAGTGTAAGCATGGTAGGAAATCAAAAGACTTTTAAGTTCAAGACAGATAATCATAAAATTAAATACTATAGAATTAACATACCACCATTAGAAAGTGTCATTATAGATCGGCTGATGGTTCGGTTACGTATCAAATTTTGTAATATCATAGCTACAAAAAAGAAAAAAAATCATGATGTTAGTAATGTATTGAATATAGTATACATAATAAGGTTAAAATTTGTGACTAACTATGTATATTTTCTTGGTGATACTTGAAAGTTTAATCGTTTTGCCTTTCAACTAGAACTAAAGGGAGAATGCTGATGGGTCTTCTAATCAGGAGAAGAGGCACTTTTTTTTCTGATCATTAACAACAATTTCATTAATCATCAAAGAAGAGTACAAAAAATCACGAAATGTGATTCAGAAACAAGGCAAAGCTGTAAATTAAATTACAAAAGCAAACAAAAAAGAAAGAAAACTATACAAAAGCTATCCATTTGTCATCTCAATCTCTTCCCCCCTAGGCATACTAGCCCCAAAAGCCGCTCTCCCACACCTTTTCTAGCTCGAGTTTCTGCAACATGGTTAGCTGATCTCAACACATGACTAAAAGATATGCACAAGCCATTGGAAAGGTAGCGAGCATGTCTAATCCAATGAGCATATTTTAATGGGAAACAATCCTCACCTTTCATCCACAATATAACCAACAGAGAATCACCTTCAACCTGTAGAGGCTCCAAAGTCATCTTTCTAGCTTCAGCCAAAGCGGCAATTAAGGCTTTTAATTCAGCAGTGATAGAATCTGCCATACCAATCGGACCAAAAAAGACATGTATAATATCACCATTTGAATTCCTAAACACCCCTCCAATCCCAGATCTTCCCGGATTACCCAATGAAGATCCATCAAAATTGAGCTTAAAATATAACCCCTAGGTGGCGCCTTCCATATCATTACCTTCGTCGGAGTTCTGATCGGAGAGGCAATCAACTCATACCAACTTCTAACAATGCAATCCAAAGATATGCCCCTAAATTCCTACCTTATTGACATCTAGCTAGCCATAATACCCATACTGGAATCAATAAGGCAATAAGAAGAATGTTGAATATCCTCAAACACACGCCTGTTCCATTCACACCAAATAACCCAAAGAACCGAAAAGAAGAGTGCCTCGCAAAAAATCTTGCATCTCTTCCTAAACCCTTGGAATCACCATTGATCAAACAGCTCTACAATGCATTTCGGTAAGACCCAATCCATCCCCATCAACTGCAGAAAATACATCCAAATCCCTTTTACCACTGAGAAATGAAGAAAAAGATGATCCACTGTCTCCCCATGATTCCTACACATGAAACAAATATGTGGAGATAGCCATATTGCCTCTCCTCATTGGAGCATATCACAGGTATTTATACAATAAAGCATAACAGTCCAAACAAATAATCTCACTCTAGGAGGAACTTTGGCCTTCCAAAATTTGGAGACACAAAAAGGAGGAGGGTTCAAATTCTCCTCCCGGCCAAGGAAGTAAAAAAATGATTTAGTAGAAAAAACACCACTTTAAGAATATCAATAAGACTCGACAACTCCTCCATCTCAGCAATTCTAAGATCTCTTCTAAAAGAAAGATTCCAAACTAACCCTGTGGATGACCAAGAAAGAATTTCAGAAACCACAACATCCCTATTTTTGACCACCAAAATAATCTATGGAATCTAACTTTAAAGATAGACTCATCCCACCATAAGTCATGCCAATACCGTATTAGAGAATCCATACCCAACCTAAAGCGAATAATAGAATAAAAAAAATGAGCTAGAGCAGAGATGGCTTTCCAAGGACTATGCATATAAATTCTAGCAGATTGATTAATATCCCAGGTATTCAAACCTATCACAAATTTACTTACAATGATCTTGTACGAAAGAGCCTCAATGTCATTGCCAAAACGCCATAACCATTTACCAAGCAGAGCAGAATTTCGACGTTGAATATTTTCCCAGATTAAGCCCACCTACTTCTTTACTTCTACACACCAAACTCCATCTAACCAGATGATCATTCTTAAATTCCCCTCCCTCCCACAAAAAGCCCCTTTGTGCCTTCTCCAAAACCTTAACCACTCTAATTGGGGCCCGAAAATTAGATAAGTAATAAATGGGAAAACTAGCCAACACCGATTTAATCAAAATAACTCTGCCCCTTAATGAAACATAATTCCTTTTCCAAGTGGCCAATCTCTTTTCAACTCTCTCAATAACAGAAGACCAAAAGGAGAAGGATCTAGCACTATCCCCTAATGGAAGACCAAGATATCTAAAAGGTAACTATATAACACGATAGCCCAGATAGTCTGCAAATTGCTGAATCCGCTCGTGCGCCAAATGAAATCCAAAAATGGTTGACTTATCCACATTAACCTTCAGGCCTGAAACCATCTCCAAACATCTTAGAATGGCTTTGATCCAATATGCCTGCTCCTTAATAGCCTCAAAAAACAAAATAGTATCATCAGCATATTACAAATGAGAAATAGGCACCCTATTTGTTCCAACTAAAAAATCACTAATGAGACCCACGTTTTCAGCCAAAGAGAGAAAACAACTTAACACATCCCCCACTTGAGTAAAAAAAAAAGAGGAGATAGTGAATCGCCTTGTCTAATCCTTCTAAACGATTCAAAATGACCATGAACACCCCCATTAAAAAGAAACAAAAAAGAAACCTTCAACAAACAGCCACTAATCCATTTCCCCCACTTAATACCAAACCCCTTCCATTCTAACACAAAATCAATGAAGCCCCATTCCACCCCATCATACGCCTTCTCCCAATCCAATTTACACATGAGACCTGGAATAACATTCCTCTCTCTTTCCTCCACCACCTCATTAGCCACCAGAACACTATCCAAAATTTTCCTCCCAGCAATAAAAGCCGATTGATTCGGAGAGACTACCTCCCCAATCGCCCCTTTAAGCCTCTCAGCCAAAACCTTCGCAATAATCTTATAAAGGCTAGAAATCAGACTAATAGGTCTAAAATCCTTAAGCTCACTAGCCCCTGACATATTGGCAATCAACAATAAAAATGTTTCATTGATAATCTTGTTAATCACCCCATTAATAAAATAAACTCCTTAAATACCCCCATAAGATCCTCTTTGACCACCTCCCAACAATCCTGAAAGAAAGTCATAGTAAACCCATCTGGCCCTGATGCCTTATCTCTCCATACCCATAATAGCCATTCTAACCTCCTCAGAATTGAAAGGTCTCTCCAACCACATAGCCTGCCCTGATGATAAGCAACCCCTGGAACATTTCTAAGACTGAAAACCAAATCTTGCTCTGAAGTATACAACTTGCCATAAAACTCCTTCATAGCTTCCGTAATACCTCCCATATCCTCTATTCTCTCCCCATTCACCAAAAGATTAGTAATAGCATTCATTTTCTAAGACTGAAAACCAGATCTTTCTCCGAAGTATACAACTTGCCATAAAACTCCTTCATAGTTTCCGTAATACCTCCCATATCCTCTATTCTCTCCCCATTCTCCAAAAGATTAGTAATAGCATTCATTTTAACTCTACTATCGACCATCTTATGAAAAAAACTAGTATTCCCATCCCCTTCTTTAAGCCAAGTAGCCATCGATTTCTATCTCCAACTAATCTCCTCCTGTCTGAGAATAATATCCAACTCAACCGTTTTACAACTCCTCCTTTCTTTTTCCCCTACAGAAAGCCCCCTTTTTTGTTCCAATAGATCCAGTTCTTCAATAATATCAAACATGACTTTCTTTCGCAGGGAAGTATCCCCAAAACACTCTCTATTCCAGCCCTTAATCTTGCTTTTCAAAAATTTAAGGGATCTCATAAAGGAAAATCCAGCAAAACTAGTCTCATCCTTATCCCTTTCCTCCCATCAAGCTTTCACCTCATCGATGAATTTGCTATTTGTGAGCCACATGTTCTCAAATCGGAAAGGGGACGAACCCTATTGGACCAGCTCAACCGACATTAACACAGGCTAATGATTAGAAAATGGTCTAGGCAGGATTTTCTGAGTCAAATGAGGAAAATGAGCATCCCAATCAACCGAGCCTAAACATCTATCCAATCTACAACAAATGGCGTTCTCCTGAAGGTTAGACCAAGTAAAGCGAGCATCTAATAAAGGATAATCCACCAAGGCAAGATCCTAAATAAGAGAAGAGAATCTCCTCATACTCCTAGACAACCTAGTCTTTGTATTGAGCTCCTCCACGGATCTAACCACATTAAAGTCCCCAATCAAACACCAAGGATGCACATTATTAACAGCCATATAATGAATCTCCACCCAAAAGGCCTCCCTATCTCTATACCCATTAGGGTCGTAAACACCCGAAAGCTTCCACTGAAACCCATCATCCAAGTTTTTGAATCTCACTGACAAACAAAATGAGTCAATCATCACCTCGCCACCCTCAACTTTATCAATATCCCACATAATAAGAATCCCCCCTGAAGAACCTACGACCAGTAGAAAAACCCATTTCCTATTGTGTACCCCAAAGATTGCGCATCAACCTCCTTCCTACTGATTGTTTTTAGTCTCTTGAATCACTACAATCCACGGTTTAAACTTCCTACACATCTCTTTAACCGCTCTCTTCTTATTATCTCCCACCCCCCAAAAAAACCTCTGATATTCCAACTGATAAGCCTCATCGATCCACCTGAGACGAACTCCCTCCAACACCAAGTTTAGACGACCTCCTTTGATATTTAAGATTCCATTCTAAATTCCATAACTCTCTCACCATAGGTGAAGTACATTTGGGAACACCCTCACGGCCCTTCCTAAATCTACCCACCGCTTCAGCCATGCAAACATTCATACCAGTCTTACCGGAAGCTTCTAATCTAAATTAGCCAAGTCTTCAACACCTACACAATCATCCAAAACAATACTGTCCCTCCCTTCCCCCATCTCTCCACTTGAACCCAACTCCTCTTCAACACCGTCCAAACCCCGTAAATCATCAAGAGTCTCAATCTGAATCACATTCTTTATCGATGCAACCATCTACATAATATTTAGTCTTGAATTATCGGCAATGACATTAAACCCTTTGAAACCTGAAACGAAGCATGTTACGGATAGACAAGAATTAATGGAAATCTTATCAAAGCAAGAACTTAAAGGCATACCTCTCTTCGGCCAACCATTAAAAGCTACATCAGTGAAAGGACGATGAAAAAGCAAAGATTTCGGCAGCTGTGAAAAAGGATTCAAGAGTATAAGGACCCAACCTTGGACTGTTGTATCGTAAACATGTAAATAATTCAAACAAAACTGAGGAGACACAATATGACCATCGACCATATTTGATCCCATCAAAAACCCTGAGGATAGATGAACATCCTTTCGACACTCCTCAGCGCCAACCAAAGACCAAATTTTCTCATCCCCAACTCCAACTCCATCTAGCGCCTTTTCCACCTCCACTTTATCATACCCTGACTGAATCAGATCAGAAAAAACGTGATTATACATCCTACATTCGTCCTTATTCTCAACATCTGAAGGAGACGAATTCACCTGAACATTCTCATGAATATACGGAGTCATCTCCAGCATCTCTGATTGAAGAGAATCTTCAAAAAAATCAGAAAAAGGAAGAAGAGGGAGAAACCGGCATCTCCATCACCTCCCTAGACGCATCCGATGGTCCAAAAACATTAGCCTCCTTTATAATATTGTTGTTCTTCTTTGAAAGCTTTTGAAACATGTTCATCCCCTCCAATTTCTCATTAATAGCATCAAAAGAGGACTCAACGTTCTTCACCACCGGAGATACCACTGGAGACGAGGGATTTACACCGATGGACGAAGGCGAAGACCTCGCGACCCAGCTTGCGTTCTTCAGCTCTCCCTTATTATTACTCTGTACGCAACTTTCCAAGGTAAGGGATAACTTATCCAGCCTGTGCTGGATCGAAAAGAGTGCAGGCTCCAAAGCCTTTATAGAAAAGTCCACCAGGGTTTTAATAAGTTCTTTTCTTGGGCTAAGTTCTTGTCTTGGCCCATCTTCCAAACCCATCAGCCCACCCTTGTTCACTTCAATATTAACTCCACTGCCAACATGACTCAGCCCAGCTCCCACCCCATCCAATTTAGAAGTATTATTCAACAGATTGGGCTTGTTAGCTACTGATACCGACCCAAATATATTACCATGATCCAACTTCTTAGCAGTCCCACCAGCATACACCTTCATACGCTGCGAAGAGGTTTCCGGCACATCCATTGACAAAAGAGAAGTAGAAGAAGAAGAGGTTTCGTCTGTGTTCCTTCCAACATGACTCTGATCTGGTCCTTTTCTGTAAATTTCGTCCTTGTCAACCGATGGGCTTCACCACGAGTTGGGCTACGTCTATCTGGGCCAACATAATATGCCTTGCGCAGTGGGCTTGGGCTCAAAAATATAACACCCGAACGAGTCCGATCCCGGATTCCAGCCCGCGACTTTTCCTTACCAACGTGAGCTTTAAAACCCCCAAACCAATCCGAAGTCCTTACTCTCGGCCCATCATCATAAAACACCTTTTTCAAACCAGGTTTAAAATTCAAAACTCCACTTTTCTTTAAACCAACAACTTTATTTCGGGAGTTAAACCCCACTCTACCTCTGTCATGACTGTCCGAGAGGTACTAGCCCATGGGAAGAATATCAGCTGTGGGGTTAGTTGTGGTGCACGCTGTGGGGTTCACGGAATGCCGACGTGTGGCGCAGCTAACCCCTCAGCTTTTTTATTCAAACGATTTGAATCACCGTCAACCTAACAAACGGCGTTTTTTTAACACCGTCAACCGGTTGGTGTTTGACCCGTCTAAGACGTTTTGAAATCTTTTCATAATTTTTTTGAAAATCCCGCCCTTCTCTCTCTGGTTCTTCATTTCTTCCAAAAGACACACACTTTCGGACGATTTGA
>JAUPMG010249850.1:0-22243 GCA_031762675.1 Pachysandra terminalis
TACACCCCCCCCCCCCCCCCCCTCTAGTTTGGTCCAAAAAGGGTATTGGTTGTAATGGCCAAGGTTTGAGGGGTACTTGTTGCCAGTATACCAAACCTAAGGGGGTGTCAATGTAACTTACCCCATTTTAAATTAATAACATCAATTTGTTGTTCAGGCGAATACCTAATCGCCTGAGCAATCTTCTGGATAAGGGGCAGGCTTGACGCATGCGCTCACCTAGGTTTTTTGACAACTGTAGCTGCAAGTGGCACATGTGAAACACTAAAAGTCAATGCGGGATATTGTAGGTCCCTAGGTTTGAAAACATACCATATTTTTAACCCTACCTTTTTGGGTTAAATTCGCTAAGTTGATGCTTTGTTATTGGTAAAAAAAAATATTTAATAAAAAAATAAAAATAAAAAAGGAAGAAGAAGAAGTTGAAAGACAGTTTGCTAGGTTAGTTTTAGTAGAACCCACTCTGTAAGCTATATTTGTTGTCAATAATTGCTCTCCAGGAACCTGTTCTCTATGTGTACCATCCATCCATGTACTGAAACACAGTTTGCTAGGTTGATTTTTGGGAAATCCATTATATGAGCTATTTTTTGTTTTGTAACTACTTTGGCTTTTCTACATATGATCCTGTATTTGTGCTGCAAATTTTTGTTTTTTTTTTTTTTCAACGTCAAAGGTCCTGTATTTGAATCTAGCTGCAACTTGTATTATAGGAGAGGATTCGAGTTGGCAAGGAGCTTCTTGAAGCAAAGCGAATTGAGGAAGATAATGAAAGAAAACGGTTTGTGTTAATCTCGTTGTATCAACCGTATATAGTTTTATTGTACCTTCTAATCAGCATTATGTATTTTCAGCTTTCTCCCTTTTGTTTCTTTGTAATTCTTGATATATTGCTCCTTTTGAATAAAAGATGCATGTTGCTATTACAGTATAGTGGCCCTGCGGAAAGCAGAGAAAGAAGAAGAGAAAAGAGCAAGGGAGAAAATTCGTCAGAAACTTGAGGAGGATAAGGTGTTGTTTCAGTTCTTGGCTTTTTGTTCAGTGTTGCAATTGTATTCGATTAAACAGATTGTTTGTATGGTAAATCATATCCAAAATATCTCTATTGTCATCCTATAAATGCCTTATTATTCACTGAAGACAGAAACTCCCATTTTCAAAGCTGAGGATCTAGTTTTAGATAATCATGTTTTCTTTAAATCTTTAGATGTAAACAATAAATATAAAAGAATCCTCGAATGAGGGCATGGAAAACACATCTCATTATGAGTTCAATTACTGTGTTGTCAAGGTTATAGTCATTTGATGAGGCCAATTTGATTTAGTTATCCTAGTTGGGAATGACTGAACAATGGTATGCTATCTTTCAACCTGAACCACCAGTACTACCGTAAGTATGGTAGTTGTTCATACGAGACAGATGGTATGTTATCTTTCAACCTGAACCATACAACAAATGGATCTCTGTAGGAGATCTCTTGTGTGAAAAATTAACTTGATCAGATGATTCCAACCAACCTATAACTTCACTAATTTGTAAATACTCTCCCTCTCCTATTTCTGGTAGTCCAAAACCGTCCAATTGGTTAGGTTGGTTATGTTTATCCAATTTAACCTTATTTCTTCCAAGTGGAGCCTATGAATTGATTGCTTTGGATTGATAAGGATATTAACAGTTGGAGCAGCAAGGGACCCACAGCTCCAAAAATCTGGCGGGGTTGAGACTATCTAATCATGCCCTTTAATTAGTATTGTTTTTGTTTTTGTGTGAAAGGTGAATAATACCCGACTCAAATAAGATATTAAGAATAATGTCTTAAATTCAATTGAGTTCTATTTCTTTTGAGTTCGATCAATGACTTTGTGTGGAGTATAACAAGACAATAAATTTGTGGTTGAATTAAATTTTATTTATGTCATTACAGGCAGAAAGAAGGCGGAAGCTTGGATTGCCAGCGGAAGACCCTGCAGCTGTGAAACCCACCACACCTGTTGTACAGGAAAAGAAAGTATGGCTTTTGTTTCATTGATATCAATAGTTCAATGACTCTTGAATATGATAAAGAATCTGGGTTGAAATTTTTGCTAAAGCACATCGCAACTGTTTCTTAAATTGCAGAGTTCACTGCCGGTTAGGCCTGCTACAAAGGCAGAGCCCATGAGAGACTGTTTGCGCTCTCTCAAACAGAATCACAAGGTAAATACTGTTAGACACCACTTACTCTAAAGGCTCAAGCTGTTAGAGAAGGGCACAACAATGTATATCAAATGGTTCAACACCCTCCCGCACGTGCGGGCTCCGCACAGGAACAACACATCCGGGGGAGAATATAGGGCACCAAGGCAAACACAGAAACATATACCCCCGGGATCTGATCACTTGACCTCCCGTTCTGATACCATGTTAAACACCACTTACTCTAAAAGCTCAAGCTGTTAGAGAAGGGCAAGACAATGTATATCAAATGGTTCAACAAGTACCATTACTGCTTTATGTTCCTGAAAATCACTTTTCTCATGTGCTTGTGGAGGAAACGTGCAAAAAAGAGAGCTTTGTATGTAACCATAGGTCCATCTACATGATTTGTTGCACAAGAGGCTGCTATTTGGCCCTGTGGGTAGGAGATAGAGTTCTTGTCGATTGTAGATAAGGTCTAATTGGTATTAATACAAGAAGCAACTCTTCTTGAGGATGGTGTAACCGCCTTTACACACCAAATAGTGTGTGTACATAGGTCTCTATTAACAGAAATAGGCCTAGTTCTCTTTCAATCTTTCGTAAACATGAGTTTCCTAAATTTTTATATATCATTTTGTTTGCCTCCGATGGGGCTAGGATGATGATTCCAGAGTGAAGCGAGCATTCCAGACTCTTCTAACTTATGTGGGGAATGTTGCGAAGAGTCCGGATGAAGAGAAATTCAGGAAGATTCGACTCAACAACCCATCCTTTCAGGTAAGTGACTTCTATAGATTGTATTGAAGCCATATAATATGCTATATTGATGGCGAAAGTCCATAAAGATCAGTTGTACCCAAATCAGGGATGGTGTCTCTGATGCAAGGTGTTCAGTAAACTGTAAACCTTTTGAGTGTGGCATAGGCCGTAAAGCCACAGGGGTCCACTGATTGGTGGACCATCATGGCCACCTGATCACTTGTACTTTATATGATTGTCAAGTGCCATTGTAGAAAATTATATATTTTTAACTATCCAAAAGAGTCCAACTACCGAATTTTCCTTTTTAGATTGCCTATATTCAATTTGCGTTGTATGTTACGATTCGAATCCCCTCATATCCATCCCTCAGCACGTGTTATAGACGATAATGGTTTAGGATAGGTTTCCTGACCCATGAGGTGACAAACTTGGTGTAGACAGTCTTGGGGATATTAGGCTCTCTCTATCAAGGCAGATTGGAATGTACTGGGAAAGATATCCAATGTTCTAGGTTCATGATTGAATATTCTGCTGGCATCTTTACCTAATGAATGACGAGCTGAACCTTTGAATCCGCAAGTCATGTTTCTCAGGTTGCTTCAGAAGAGCATTTGCTATTACCTAAAGAGTAGAAGGTTGGAGGTGGTTCAGAACTCTTTCTGGTTATGCTCATCCTTTTCTTCTGAAATATGCTTTACAGGATAGAGTTGGAAGCTTGACAGGAGGTGTTGAGTTTCTTGAGCTGTGTGGGTTTGAGAAAATTGAAGGCGGCGAGTTCTTGCTTCTTCCTAGGGACAAGGTCGACATGGCAATCCTGAACACAGCTGGGTCCGAGCTGAATTCTGCCATAGTAAATCCCTTTTTCGGAGTTCTCTAAAAATCATTTTCAGCAATGGATTGGTCTTATGTTAATGATTTTGGACTTGTGCAACGAGAAACAAATGTTCATAATGAATGAATTGTGGGTTTTTAGGGTTATGGTTCATTTTTTTTTTTTGGATTTGTTCAAGGAGAAAGAGTGCATGTTATTTTCATATCTTCCCTTTGAGCCTTGATGCAGTTCATATTTTCTTTGTTGGGCATCAACAATTGGAGCCTTTTACCGGCATTGTGCTTTTGTGAACCATTTGGTCTTTCAATATTTATATATCTTTATTATTAATATTGTATTTTAAATAATAAAAATTATATCTTTGGCTACTCAAAATAGCTCAAAAGAGTCACTTTAGAAACAAGATGATGACAAGAAAGACTACAGAGCAAACAGAAACTGGAAAACAAATATTAAGATCGGAAATTAAGGAGATAACATTCACCTTGCTTTCCCTGTAGCATCTCTTTTGATGGAATCTCAAAGGTCTCTCCTAGTATCACTCTTGGCCAGTCTATTTGTGATATCATTTGCTGATCTAGGTACATAGTAGAACAATAATGTTTAAATTCGATATCAGATTGCGGATGGTCTCTTGGCATTGGATCGGTGATTGTCTTGCTCTGATATCGAGTCAGATCGCCAATCCAACTTTGGATCAGCCTATCCAAAGTATGGTCCGAAATTTTTTTTTTTATTTTAAATGATAGGCCTTGTTCTCAACTCTCACTCCATCAAGCTTAAAGAGTAGTAGTGGAGACCAAAGCTCCAAATATGATTAGAGAAGGAACCATCAGCGGCATAATCTATTGTTGTTGATTGTCACAATGTTTTCCATGATAATCACATATATGATTTGAGAAGGAAACATCAATGTTTCCCACGTTTTGAATGATCCATATTGGATTATCCGATCTTGTCCAATCTGACTCGATTTGAGACCAAACCAATAATTTTATAAAAATTTTAAGGATCGGTTTGGGATCGGGAGCCGATCCCAAATTGTATCAGCTGATCCGACTCAAGATCAACTAATACTAACACCATGGATAGAACAAGATGTTCGAATCTTTAGTTACAAGATTTTACCAAGTGACGAAACCTTCAAGAGGCAACAAAGAAATAGAAGTCACCAAGTCTCCATCCACCTTGATAGCGTGATACTAACCAAGTTTGAGCTCAATATTTAAGCTCACAAGCCGAGCTTGAATCCAAAAATAGGCTCATTATTTTAGCGAGCTTGAGCCGAGCTTGGGTAGGCTCGGCTTAGTTAAAGCTTGGCTCGATTATATATGATATATAAATTTATATATTATAAGTATTATATTATATCATAATATTATATTCATGTAAGCCAAACAATTAATGTTAAATAACTTTTTCTCATTTTTAGTGAAATAACTCTCTCTCTCTCTCTCTCTATATATATATATATATATATATATATATATTTCTCCAATACTCTACCATTGGCGTTACACATACCATAGTCATGCAAGCTTTCTCTCTCTCAAGAATCATTTCATACACACCTAGTGAGCTGAGAACATATCCTGTGTGGGTGGTTTTGCGATGTGGGTGGCACTCTATTGGCCCACATCAACCAAATTTGTGTGTACAAAAAAAAGAGATATTTTAGATTTTTTTTTCTTTCACATGTCGGGTGACCAATAGAGTGTTGCCCGCACTCACCTGCACCAGAAAGTCACCCGCATATAATCCACTAGCTAGTGAACTACATTCCAAATGGGTAATCTCCTCCTTACTCTTCCAAGGTTGACCAGACATCCATGAATACATTTAGATTAGGACCATAAAAGGTCGACTTGGGAATATCGAGGTGGCAATGGGTTAGATTGGGTCGAGTTAGATTGGGTTATAAACAGGTTATGGTTTAAATGGGTTGGGTTGGGTTCTACCCGTTTTAGCAACATGTCAAGAAATCATTAAACGAAACCCAACCCACCCATAAGAACCTACCAACCAATTTAAATTTAAATTTATTAATTAATTACTGTAATTTTAAATTGATAAAATTTCAAATTAATAAAATCATAAATCATCAACATCACCTCTTTAACATAATATTTTTAATAAATATTGTAGAAAAATCTATTTAGCACTAAAAATATATTGTTAACTTATCAAATAGTAACACACCTATGAAAAAAAAATAGAAAGAGAAAAAACTAACATAATAATATGTTTATGTGGAGATATTGTTCAAATTCATTAGCTGTGGCTGATAATTTGATGAAGCGAAGAGCTATATATGAGGCGCCTTGTTTCAGGTGTGGTAAACAAAATGAAACAGTTCTTCATGCACTTAGAGACTATGATCATAGCAAAAAAAGTATGGTTTTTATCTCCTTTGGGACTAAGGATTGATAGTGGTGAAAGTTGTATCTTTGAACAATGGATGATTAGATTGTTTAATGGATTTAAAAAAGGAGGAATAAGCATAGAAGCCTTAGAAATTTTTGCAATCATATGCTGGGAAATTTGGAGAGACAGGAATGAATTATTGTTCAACCAAAAGAATTCAGATCCTATGGATACTTGCAGAAGGATCTATAGACTAAATGCTGAAAGACAAAGTTTGATCAAAGAAACTCAAAGATTAAGGTGTGATGATAAAGAACCAGTAGAAAGTGATTGAAGTCTTCCAGGTAATGGCCAATTGAAACTTAATTTTGATGCTTCTTGGTCACAAAACTCAGACATTGCAGGCATTGGTGGTGTTCTAAGAGATGTTACAAGTTCCTTTGTAGCAGCTTTCTGCAAAGAAACATAAAAGACAAAAAAAATAAAGATGCTCCACATGAGAGAGAGAGGGTGTCGTGAGAGATAGAGGGCGTGAGACAGAACATGCGTACGTGGACAAAAGAGAGAAAACTAAAGTGTCCATCTCAGCACACGTGGAGGAGAGAGAAGCTAGTGCCTAAGGGAGACTACTTTAGTATATATAATAGATAAGGTACCTCACGTTACAGAGTGAATGCCAACAACTCTAGGGGTAGCAAGACCTATGAGATCATCATACAAAACATCATATAAGAAAGTAGGAGCGTATATGGTCCAAACACAAGAGTAATGGTCGATGGCGAAATTTACTAGGCACTATGGGGGTTAGTTTGCCTCCATGTAAGTGTGAGAGTAGGTAACTAATCGTCCAAGGAGTGCTAGGTTCTGCTCTTTTAATAATGTTGATAATGACCGTTGAGTCGCCTTCAATGTGTATTTTTTGCAGTCCAAGTCCTTGAGCCAATTTGAGTCCTTCAAGAAGGTAATGGATTCTACAACAATTGCTGAAGCATCCTCGATGAAGTGAGCAACTCCACCGACAAATTGACCCTGGTCGTTTCGACAAATTGGCCCATAACCAGCATTTGCAATGCCATCCCTTGCAGCCCCATCGAAGTTGATGATAAGGTTATCTGATTAATTATTTAGGACACGTGTCATAATCTTAACGGAGGATAATTCGTTTATAAAATATGTCTTATAGTTTTGAATCATTTAAAAATCAATACAAATGTTTCTCCATTAATTTATACTTGTGAACTTCAAGCGGTGTCCACCGTTTTTATTGGACCATGTCATACCATAATGATCATTCAACCTAACCAGAATCTCTAACGTTTTTACTCTGTAAGAGTTACTTCTTCAGGATGTAACCTTTTGAACGATGAGTTGGTCACTATTCACCTGACATGGAGGTTAACCATCCCGAGTCACTATTCACTTGATATGCGGGTCAACTATTCTGAGATGGTCAATTCATGAGATAATCACCCTGAGATGGTCAATTCATGAGCTAGCAATCATGAGATGGTCAATTTAGGGACCAGTCGCCCAGAGATGGTCAATTCGTCCGGCTAATCACCAAAAGAGGGTCAATTAGTCTAAGGGCTAGTCACCCTAAAAGAACTTGATAAAGGGTTTGTCCCCCTTTGAAGGACAAGTTGTGGGCTTGTCACCCTCAAAAGACTTATTGAAATCCTTACCGACTTTGAAGGCATCCCTATGGGAAAGGTGTCACACCCCGAAACCCGTAGCACAATCCCTATGCGGGCGGCACAAATCTCGAAGTGCAATCTTCGGGTTCCACGCATGGAATGAGGATCACTATCAAAACACAAGTAATAAAAGTAAAATGATACATTTATGTAACAGAGTGCGAAAGCTAAAGAGAAAACAAATATTCCAAAATCAAATAGTCTATGACTTTAGGTGAGTCATGACCCCCAAATAAGTTCAACAAAATTAAGTAATCAACTAAAGTTATTACAACCCAAAGCTCTTACGAGAGCACAAGTCTAATCATGAAATAAACAATCTGACAACAATTCAAGTCTACCATCATCCTTCTCATCTTGCAACATGAGAAGTTACGCGAGCGTAGAATGCTCAATAAGTAAATCATACAGTCATCTATCCCCATATGATATCAATAAAGTAAAGTCAAAGTTAGCAATACAGTCTGAGATACACACAGATAAACATGATTATTTTAAGGATGAGATGTAATGAGATGAATGATTCAAACAGATGATCAAGATGTATGCTTGGATAAAGAATGCAATGATCAATGGTATGCAATGAATGTGCTAAGCGAATATAACCTGTTAAGTGCCCTCAATTGTAGCTTCCAAACCAATACAAAACGATTTCGGACAAAGGTCACTAGGAACAGTTGGATGCCCCCTCTTTGTTCCGGGCGCTAACCCATGGTACGAAGGCCACCATGTTGCTAATTTATGAGTAGAGGGTACTCAGGGAATTCTAACCACAAATGCTTATATATGAGTGTACAATACTCAAGGGATTCCAACCTGTATAAGAGCTCGCAAGCATCGTACCCTAGTTTGAGTGGGGGTTTCGACCCACAGGTGTATAGTCAACCCTTAGGGAACCTCGAAAGGAATCCCTTTATTTTTTCCACCTCCCGGGCTCACTTAACAGTCTACATAATCCTTACATGAATGCATTATAAACTAGGAACCAAATGATAGTCATCAATGAAAACTATCCACGCACCCATACACGCGGAAAATCCAATTGAATGCCGTCATGAAATTCCCAGATGTTCCAACATAATTCCAACAATTCAAAATCCAATTTCCAATTATAGTCAAGTCCAAGGGTGAATGATGGGTACAAAACAATCATGGAACTTCAAGTTGATGCCTATGATCTACCTTGAGTCCGAAAAACCAATTACCAAATCAATGGTACAAGACCACCTTTGTGACAGCCTCATCGGTAGGTCCACCAATGTACCGGTGCCTACCGATGGGTCTATTACAACATGAACCCACCGGCGTATTGGTACCTACCGATGGCTAGAACCCTGCACCAAACCTCATCAGTAAGGCCACCGGTGTGCCGATGCCTGCCGATGGGTCAAACTAAGGCAAAATAAGTCTCCTGTCGACAAGCTCACTGGTGTGCCAGTGCCTGCCATTGGGTTGCGATCTGGGTGATTTCCAGATTTTCGGAAATGCTTCCCATTGATCCCAAATTCAATTTTTCCAACTCTAAAGGCCACAAATCATCAAGTTAACATGATCGAACATGTAAGATCATTCCCAATACCATTTTTCATACTTCAAATGAAATCACGTGCAATCAATCACAAAAAATCCATATAAACTGATAAGAACTTGAACATGAACATAAGTGAATACATAAGAAGATTATACAGTAAGATTCAACTTACCTGATCTGTTTCTTCTTGGTTCAGCAACACAAATATCTTATTTCTTCTTCCTCCTTTCTTCTCTTCTCTTGGCACTGCAATGAGGACCGCTAAGGTTTACTTCTCAGATTTGAACTCACTTTTTCTCTACTCTTCTCTTCTCTCAAGTTCTCTCTCCAATCTTTCTAAAGCTTGCATCCTTGAGATGGAAGGTGAGGGAAAGATATACGACAACTTCCATTCTATCTCTCAAAGACCAAGTCCACGCGTCCCTCAGTTGCCATATGCACAATGTGCGTGTGGGATTTGAATTCAAAAAACTAAATTACAGATTTTACCCCCAATGCATCCTAATTATACTAGGGACCCCAATTAATAAGTTTCAATATCAAAAACAACCTTATACTAATGTAGCCTTGCAATCCATATGATTAAATGCTAATTAAAACACAATATAATTATTATAAATTATTTTTAGTTAATGGGACCATTCTATTAGAGGATTTAGGTCATTATAAAAGGCCTTCAAAGGAATCTGTATTTATTTATTCACTGGAAGCACCTTTCGGTTAACATATTTAACAGACTGTGTGGGACCTGTTATTGCACTTTATTTTAAAGGTAAATTCGAAGGAAACACATTTATATCTGATTTCTCAGAGTTTAATTCAAGGTCACTCGAGTTGGTTGTTTGACCTAAAACCTTGAGGGATTTTATGATAACTCTTCCTTACAAGGACGATTGACTATGAAAATAAATTGCTTTATGGTCTTAAATCTAAGGTTTCTATGTGGGTAATTCGATAATATATTGGCTACCTTGTGAGATGTGTGCAGTTATTGTAACTTCCTTCGAAGGAATATAGGTTAATATACAAAACAAGGATTCTTTCAAAAGAGAATGAAAGCCTAAAGAGTATTTGTTGTGGAATTCGAAAAAGTCCTTTATTTTAAAGATGATTGCAATAGAATTCCTAAAAAGTCACATGATAAAACCTCAATAACTTATATATATATATATTTTACGAAATGGAGAATTTGTATTCTTAGGAATGACAGGGAAAATAATGGATATGTTACTTTGGATACATATGTCTGTGTACATTACAAATATCACTTATCCATGATTTCTTGGATCCCAAAGCAACTCATTACAGAGCAGGTTAGTTTAAAATCAAGTGATACTCAACACAAATTTCCTTCTAGAAGTTCTTTCTCTGCATTGATTATGTGTAAACATTGGATATGCTCCTTGTATAAAGATATTTTCAAACATCTCTTTAAACATGGTTCTAATTGACGCCCATGTCGTAGTTAAAAGAGGATATTTTGGGTGATTTTATCTATAAATAGCAGAGCATGCTCTTGAATCATACAAGTTTGACAAAATTAAGATTGTCCAAAATTTATTGGATCCAATCTTCGAATAACATATGTCGTACTGAGATTCCCTGTTTTGTAATGTGCATTTTTATTTGTATATCTAGACCTCGAATTCCCCTTTACAATTTTTCTTTATCTAATCTACAAGTTTCATTCAAACAAAAAAAACGCTTGATAGAATGACTGCACGATAATTTAGGATTCTTGATACATACTCTCTGAACCATATTTGAATGATGCAATTGTATTGATGAACTCTAATAATATTTATGTGTGGCATTCAAATTTATCATCTGTTACATCACATCACCATTACCTATCAAACTAAAATTATATTACATAAATTCCTTTGGAGGAAAACATAAGTATGTAACTCTTAGGGCTGATTGGTTCGTGGAATTGGGGCGGGAATTGGAATTGGGGCTTCCAATTCCAATTTTTCCATCTGGGAGTGCATTAAGGAATTGAAATTCGAATTCTACATGAATCACACGAAATTTATTTGTAGGCTATTTTGAAGTTGTCGAATTCACATAGGGAGGATGTTAATAGCAATTCTCTATCTCGTAGATTTCAAATGAATGTCGGGTCGATTGGATTTACATTTATCTTTAGCACAAAATAAAAATAAATAAAAATTTAAAAATCTAAAAATTAAAAACTTAAAATTTAAAAATTAAAAATAATAAATAATAAATAAATAAATTCAAATTCAAATTTCAGATTTTAATTATTTGTTGACATCCAATCATGAAAAATCTAAATTCTACTCAATTCTAATTCTCAACGAATTTAAAATTGAAATTACAATTCTTAACATAAATTTCAATTCTCGGGCTGAATTCTTAGTCCAATTCTTTGCGGCAAAGTCGAGCGGGTTTCAATATAAGGTTTCACAATGGAAGAAAACAAAAGAAAAATAACGAAAGAAGCTACGACCCTACCCTTTTTATCGGTTGGGCTAGGGATCACCCGATCAGATGCCGACGAGATTTCACTCGGTAGGTACGGACGGAGTGCAATTGGACGGTGTCATATAAAAGCACACTTTTCTCACGTGAAAAAGTTCAGTTACATGACGTGGTCCAATTACGATCTTTCCGCACCTACTCTAGCGAAGCTCTATCCGCATCTGATCCGTACTCTTGTTTGTCTTTGTCTCCACTCTGAAGAACTGACCAACGAATTAAAATCTTCCCTCCCCTTTTGCTTTTCCCACCTTCCAGGCTCTCAGAGGCCTATTTAACGGACGGTTTCTTTCCTTCTTCCGTAAAAGCTTCCATTCGCTTCTCTCTTCGTTCTCGATTCAATTCGATACATTCATTTAGCCTTTTATTGTTTGTTATATCTGTTTCAATTCATTTTGATCTTGATTTCGATTCATTACGATCTTGATTCTGACATGGAAGAGGCTAATGGTAAGATCTTACTGATTTTTTTTTTTTGTTCATTTTTTCCTCTTTTGATGTTTGGGTCTCTTTTTAATCCGTTTGTTCTTTTTCATTCAATAGTATAATCTAGTATTTTGCAGCTCATGTGATGATATATTATCAGATTACTTGAATTTTGATCAGCATTGTTTTCGGATCTCTTGATCTTCTCTACGTCATGGCTGTGTATGGTATTGTAGCTTAATGTTTTGGTTCTTCAGTTTGTGGATTTAGTATTGGAATGCTCAGTTTGTGTGTTTCGAATCTATGTTATTTTCTGGCATTCCCCCGTCCCAATCTCTGCTTAGAAAGTTCTGTATGACTGCATTTCTGGGCTTGGTTTTCAATTTGAAGTGTATTTGAATCGAAGTTCATAGCTGGGTTTTGTTTTGTTTTTCTCTGTTTGCCCCAAGCTTAATTTCCAGGGCGTGCTTTTATGCTACGAATTGTTTTAAGGCCTTGTTTGTATAGTTTATGGAATTTCTTTTCAAGGGAAAATTGCTGATACATCCAAGATGACATTTATAATATAGATGCTACCAAGGTTTTAAAGACCGAACCGGTCGCCGGACCGGTCCCGTCCAGTTCTGGTCCGGTAGGTACCGGCCGGTCCGGATCCGGTACAGAAAACAAAAAAAAAAATTAAAAATGAAATTTAAAAATTTCAGACCGGTGCCGGACGGGCCGGTACCGGTGGAATCGGCGGGACCGGTAGCCAGACTGCCGGACCGGTGGTACCAGTCGCCGGACCAGCGGTACCGGTCGCCGGACCGGAGGGACCGGTCGTAGGACTGCCGGAACTGGTCACGGACCGGCGGGACCGGTCACCGAACTGCCTGTTCATAACCCAGCGATACAAGCCTTTGTATCACAGGTTGGAACTGGACCGGCCGGTACGGACCAGTATCGGCCAATCCTTGAAACCATGGATGCTACCCAACATACTCCTTTTGGATGTAATCTTTTTGAGAGTAATTGTCAAGATATGTAAAGTATGACGACAACCTTAGGCCACATTTTTTTCTTTCAAGTTCTGCTTAAATGTCGAATGAACCCTTTTATGTTTCATCATTATTTGATTAAGAAATTTCTGTAGCACAATTGAATTATCGAAATACATTTGAGTTTGACAAGGTTATAGCATCATATATATAATGACTATGCCACAGTTTATTTCTTCTACATATAGATAAGAACTCTTGTGATTCACCCGGCTTATGTTGCCTTTTTTAAATTTAATATGATCTGATCTTCTTCCTAATTTTACTCTTTTCAATGGTGCATGTAAATCACAGTTTTACTTCTGTACTACTAAGAATTCTCAAACAGTCTGATCATATTTTGTTGATGATTTAATGGAAAACTAATATTCGTTTATTTGACTTAATCCCTGCTTTTTTGTTTTCATATTTTTTAGTGGTGGAAACCAAGGCTGAAACCATTTCTGTAGCGTCTGCTTTTGCCGGTCACCAAAACGGTAATGGTGGTGATCTCAGCCTTGTTATTTCAGTATGTCCTGTTTTGTATGTGCATCTTTTAGCAAAAAGGATTAAGTAGGTGTTACATGGAAGAAGTGAAATCGTGTTTTATAGTTAAATCTATCGTCATAGTTATTCAAGGGGCGAGAGTGAGGATGTGGTCCCCACCTTACTTCCATATAGTGATATACTTTAATCATCATAAATAAACGTCCGAGATGCCCCTTTGTTTTCTCTAATTGTCATAACTATTGTGTTAGTTTGTTTCGCTCAATTTTTTACATACAGTTAAGGCATGTGTGCCTCAAGGCATTGGATTCCCAAAATGCTCCTATGTCATGGACAAGTCTTTCTCACCTAGCTCGTTTGCTCTAGCTTGAATGAGCTTTTTCTTGATGAAGAGCTCTGCTGTAAGTTGAAGCAAAATTCACCAATAATAAGTAGATTGACCTTATTCTTCTAGTTAGCAATAACAAAATATGTCAAGTTCCTTAAATAAGGTATTGAATATTTAGTCTGGCCATTGGTTTGAGGGCAATCACTTGTTGTTGGGTCCAAAGCTGCTTGAATAGTTCAGTCTAAAACCATCAGATGAATCTACAATCTTTGTCTCTTAGTTTCATATTTCTGAGTACAAAAACGTCTTTACTGATATTAATATTAATGTATTGCTAATTACTCATCAGAAACAAGTGCTTTAAGGCATATCCGATCACTTCACCACATGCTTTATAGACAAATATTATGCTTCTTCCATTGAGTTATGTGTGGAAGCAGGGATAAATGTGATGTACTTTGAAAAAGATTCACCACAACAAGAATAGACCCAATATCCCCCACTTTTCAGAGAGTTGAGCTGAATCTTTGTGTTGGCAAAATCGGGTTGAAAACAGGAATTTTTAGAGAATCTTATAAGCGATTAAAAGTTCAAGAGAGAGGTTTTAAGACTAAAGGTTGGGGATGAATTCGTAGTGTAGAGGTAGGGAAATAGAATTCCTTGTAGATTTAAGGTTAAATCCCCTCTGTCCTCAACGAGGACAAGTGGAGAGATCAAAAGATACTTCTCACCTTGGATTTCAAGTCCAATGCTATAAACGAGGGTCACTATCATACACCTTGGATTTCAAGTCCAATGCTATGAAGAGATGACACCACCCTTTTTTATGGTATCTAGCCATAGTTCATGAATTGAATGCAAAATGCTTTAAGTGAAATATTACCTTATAGTATGAAGTGTGGTTACTTGTCTTTAAAAATAAAGTTAAATGGTTCATTACCAATGAAATAGCTTGGACTGAAAGGAGTTCTAAGTTCATTACCATGTTTTGAACACCTTTATGTTTCAATAGAGGTGTTGTGTACTCTTTAACTAACATATGTTTCATGTGCCAAGTTTATGGCATATAAACTTCTATTATACTTAAAGTGTACCAAAATTGTGAAGTTAAAATAGTTAAGTTGATGTCTATAAAATTTAACTCCATTAGCTTAAATTTTTAACGTAAAAGTTAAAAGGAATACACATATATCTAGGATGTTTAGTTGTGATTTCAGCTTCATCGGACAGTCAAGAAAGGTTTTGGAATATGATGGAGTCCAAGCTTAACAGATTCTTAAGGTTTCAATATTTTCAAAATGTAATTTGAAACTATCATATAGCTCTATACATCAACCATATGATGAGGATAATTCAAGAGCCGGTCCTCGGTGTTTTAGGTCTCTTTCAACCAGGCCAATTGTAGCTTTGATTTTTGCAAGGGCTCAAGAGTACTTCCTAAATGTTCACAGGTGGTGACCAACTACTAAGCAATAAGTGCAATCTACCTCTACTAGGTGACTCATAGAACTAACCAACTTCGTACTATGAAGTACTTTCTAGCATAGTACTTGATGAGTGTGTTACATACCAGCATAGCCTGATGCTAAGACAGATAGATTTTGATTTAACAGAGCTCTTTTTGGATCCAATCATGCAGTGTCATGTTTTCAAACACTTGTGGAACAGGCAGTTGTCTAACAATCCAAATCTCTTGTTCCGCTTTACCTTGTCTTATTGACACATGAGAAATGTCTTCACAAATTTTGTAGCATCGCTTGTATACTTGAGCAGTAATATCCTTGTTTTGAGAGGGAAAATGTGTAACATCATCTCGGATGGCTTACTCAAACTCAAAGAGTGACATGGCACTCCCGAATAAATTTCTTTTAGATGTCCTTGGAATGAGGGATGTATGTGCTTGCCTTTGGTGTCAAGTTGGTAATTTCTGACTCAGCCCATAAACCTGCACTAGTCTATCCAGTTTTAAACAGGTTAGGTTGCCATGATATGAACTTGTCCAAACAGTGATCAGTTCATATTGGGTTGATAGGTATATAAAAACTTGACCCAACCCAAGTCTTATTTGGGAGGGTTTGGTTGACTATCCTGTGACTTGCCTCGATTACGATTGGCTCGAACTTGACTCGACTCGACCTATTGTTAGCTCTAGTGCAAAGTAGTTCATCCTTCACCAGGAAACAAATGTCATTTTGCTCTCAACCAATGAGAACAACATATTGGCTTGGGGATTTGTCTTCATTCCTTTACGTTTCATATCATGGAGTGTAGAGTGAACTTGAATCATACTCTGCTGCTCTTCTTGTAGAAGTGATTCTAGTTCCACCTTGTGGCTCAAGCCATCTACTACCTAATTTATTTGTCTTGTCTTGCCCTAAATGATGAAATGGAAGATTAATTGTTCTTGCCAATGGATCTGCTTGAATGTCATCATCTCCCGCATCATAAAGTGAGACATGGCCATGTGATATCGGTCCTTAATATAAACCTTGGCCTAAGCAATTAATGGCTCTACGGTAATAGGCAATGCACTGCGTAGTGTATCTCTATCTCGGATAGCTTTTGACTTGTAAGTAATAAGGTGATCGTCCTGCACCAATACCCTATCAATGATATAATCTGATGCATCAATATATAAATGACTTTGACACATCAAGTATTGCAAGAACAGGGTAATGTGTCACAATTGACTTCAATACTTCAAAGGCATTTTACAAGTTGCAAGGCTTTGGTCATAGCTATTGTCTGTTCTTGAATGGATAGATCATGTGTGCAACTTTGACCAAGTAGCTCTTGATAAAATATTAGTTCATAGGGCCTAAGAAAAACTGCAACTTTATCAACTTTTCTACGTGGGTGTCACTTCTATATGGAACTGACGTTCTCTGTGCCCAGCTTGATTTTCCTCTCATTTGACATGGCCAAGGAACCCAATGCACATGGTCACAAGCCATGGCCATGCAAACACCGCTAGATGAATGTTCGTGACACCAAGGGGCAATGCCTGAGGCACACATTGTTTGTGGCTTACACCTCACAAGCATGAAATTTGTATCCTCCATTTAAGTTGACAAAGAGGAAAAAAAGGTGGTAGATTGATCCTGCCTATAGTTCAACTTAAAAAGAAGCCATAATTACTCAAATAAGAGTAGAACAAATGGCTCAAACTAAAATGTCTTCTCTTGTTTGAATAAATACAATGTGAACTTTGAATTTGTATAGTTTGATGATTTCTTTCATTTTGATTCTACATATTTCAATGATAAAATTAGTATATTTCTATTCTTTGCTTTAATTCATATTTATTTATTAAAGAGGATGTGCTTGTGAGGCCTAAACTTTAATCGTTGAGGCTTACACCTCACCTCAAGCCAAGGTACAACATCGTACTCAATTTTTATGGTATAAACAGATCGATATGGTTATTAATCATTCAACTGGATCAATTAATTCCGCAAGCAGAAACTGTTCAATGTTGGGTTCCATATTTGTCATCATTCCAATTGATGGTGGTGCTATCCATTTTCCTGATGAGTAGCTTAGATAATGTAAGACTGTGAATGAAGTTCCCATCTCATCTATAATATTTAGAGGGGCTCAGGCTCATAGGCTTAATATAGTTGTTTCATTGGGACAACAAGACCAAAGGCATGTGATTTATATATCTGCAAGCATGAAATCAAAGCCTATAAAAGCTCATATAAATCAAGAATAAGAAATTGTAATTCCATGACAAAATTTCAGTGTAAGAACACTGATGTGAGTTAATTATCTCACATGGAAGCTGAATTGAAGATACCTCACTTATCCATGTATTCTTTCATGTTATCCCTCTTCACATTACTAAAGTTTCATCTGATCATGTTTTATAAAGTTCCGGTTCACCTTGCGATCCTCAAGCTGAATCTTAGGCTTGACTTGTTGATAAATTTATATAGATATCTTAGTTGTTGGAAAGAATTACTGTTGGTGAATCTGATATTTATAGTGTGTGTGTGTGTGTGTGTGTGTATAATGGCAACAGCTGTAGAGGATAGAGACCACAAATTTCTAACAATAGCAGTTGAGGAAGCATATAAAAGCGTAGAATGTGGAGATGGAGGCCCTTTTGGTGCTGTTGTTGTTCATAATGATGTAGTTGTTAGTTGCCACAACATGGTTTTGAAAAACACAGATCCAACGGCACATGCTGAGGTGACAGCAATAAGAGAGGTAGAGTAAGAACATTACTTATGACTACTGTTTATTCATTTTGAGTGAATCTAGTCATGCCAGTTAGTGGGTCTTTTCGCTAGATAAAGTACTCATGCACAATATTGATGAGGCATTTTTTTTCCTCTTAACTATATTTGTCATCTTTGGATATATTAGTACTTATCGAGAAGGAAAGGAAAACATAAGTTGCCTGCTGGATTACTGTGAAATCAATTTATGAAGGTAAATAGGGTGCTTGCTCTGGCCATATGAGTTCCATTTAGGAGATATCTTTCACAAGATCTTGACCTGATTGGGTAGTTGTAACAATCAAATCTCCCATATTCTTCCTGTAGTCAGGAAACATTGAAAAGTTTCCAAACTGAAGTCTGTATGTTGAGTACTCGAATACAGGGCACTCTTCATATAATTTACAACAAATATATTAAATTAAGGCACATATAAGCTAATTTGTATGCCTTATTTCATTTTAACTCATATAGAAGTATCTTTGCTTCTTTTTCTTTTCGGAATTCCGTTGAAAACTATAGATTATACTACTACATATGAACAAAAAACTATACAATTAGATTTATTATATATTAAAAAAAGAATAAAGTTTTATATTCTAAAATTGTAATATCTGTTTGAATCAACCTTAAATTTGAATACTAATTATTCTAAGAAGACTCCGTTTAAGAAAATTTATTAACAAATGCTAACTAAAATAAAAATATCAATATTCTAGAATGTAATGAAATAATACTTACAGAAGATAGAAACAATGTGCATCTCATGTGCATGTTTACTAGTATACATAACATGCTAAATCAATGAAGAAGTTTTATACACACACACACACACGTATATTTTATATATGTTTGGCCAAACAACTAAATCAGAGATTTTTTTTTATCATCATAGTTTATTTGGAACTGATCCTGATTACTCTTAATTTATGAATTTGATTGTCATTAATCCTCACTAGTAGCATAAGTTGTTAGGACAACAATCTGATGTAGGATAACTCGTAGAGAGATACAGTTGCTGGAAATTCTTAATAGCAATGCTGCTTTTCAATTTTCTAAACTCTGCCGCATGTAAGTTGTTATTTAGAAATAGTGAAAGACCAGTGTGTATATTATGTAGTACTGCTTTGGTTAGCAAAACAGGTGAAGCTTGATTAAAGCTTTTAAGGTGAAGCCAAACCAAGAACTTCTATGTAGATGAAACCACTAGCAACAGCTTCTGCATATAGCTCACCAAGGTGTACGAAAAGTTGATACATATCCAAACGTGAAAATTGCAGTGAAGGGTCAAACCAAAATAGAGTTTGAGAAAATTGTTTTGATTAACACAGATGGAACCCTGCTGAAACTTTTAAGAATAATGCCCAACGGAGAAATTCAATCTAGATTAAGCCAAAGAAAAAGAACTTATATTTATAGCTCATAAAAATGCAGGACAACTAATACATTTTGAAATTGTCAACAATGGTCGGCAAAAGTTGATCTTAAAGAGTGGAAAACTAGCAAAGTAGATTCGCTAACACTAAACTTCAATTGGATTCAAAACTCAGTAGCAACTACTGCATATGGAATGGATGTCCCATGAAATGACACTTAAACTTGTTAAATGGCTCCCATACTGCAATTAGAAACTAAATTTCTGGTACTGGATTAGTCCTAATTCTATTAGGCCTTTTTTTTTTGTTTTCTTTCCAATTGGAAAAAAATATGTTGTTCAAGTAAGAAAGTTTTCTCCTTTTCTTATAAAATTGAATGCTTGATTGATCTCCGTCCACTCCAGCCGTACCCCCTCATGAGTTTAAGTCACTTATAACAGTTTAATTACTCATTACTATTAGTATAAAAACTTGTACAGACATGTTAAAGGAAAAATTAAACGGGTTAAGCAACTTGGTCAGGTTAAAATGGTTGGGGTTTGGTTGTGCATTAACCCTTTAATCCTATATGCTCAATCCGATCCAACCCACATCCCTGTGAAGCATTAACCCAACCTAGAACTGGTGAGGTATGTCTCCACCATGGATCCAGCCATGGTGGATAGATCAACTTTTAGAGGAAAAGGGGCTAGTTTTCGAATGGGTGCTGGAGGAGTTGAGACCAATTTAAAGACGAAAAGAAGGAAGTCCATTTTCCCTAAATTTAAACTACCAATTTTACAAATCTCCTCAGCATATAGGACTAACAAATAAAAGAGAAATATTAAGGTACTTAAGAAGAAAATGAACCCCTTTTACAGATTTTGGGACCTTTGATGGGGAGGTTGATAAGGCATTTCTCTCATGCATGGTTCATTAGTATGCCTTGCATGAACTGTGCTGCTATGAAAGTATATCAAGACCATTATGATGGTTCGATGATAATATGTGGAACTTCTAATGCTTTTGGGGCTTAGTTGATAGCATTTCATGGACCCACAATCAACCCGATTGCTTAATGAATGATCACTCCTAGAACGGAATGAAAATTTAGGACCCCATGAAGCAGCCTCTGCATCACAATCCTTTGCCTGCTTATTGTAAAGACGGTGAGTTCTACGTCCATTTTGTGCAAATATGAGAAATGGTAACAACATAAGTAAACCTGCAAAACTGAGCATGAGGTGTTTTGAATCTGTAGGAAACGGTTTACTATGTTACATAAGTTGCTATGTTCACTTTGTGCAAATGAATCCCTTCATGTTTTGTGTTCAGACTATAACATTTCATGAGATCATTGTGAATATCTGATATTTGACATAATCCATTCTGGGTATCATGTGTTGAGTGGCTCTTTTTCTCAGGCATGTAAGAGGCTAAATAAAATTGAGCTCTCAGACTGCGAGATATACGCCTCATGTGAGCCTTGTCCAATGTGCTTTGGTGCTATCCATCTTTCGCGAATCAAGGTCTTACCATTTGACCACATTCCCTCCCCCATTCCTTTTCCATATTTGTGCAGTTTCCTAATTTGGGTTTTCCAGGAATGGTACAGAGGTTGGTTTATGGAGCCAATGCTGAAGCAGCCATCGCGATTGGGTTCGATGATTTCATAGCAGATGCACTACGGGGTACTGGGTTTTATCAGAAGGCACACTTAGAGATCAAAAGAGCCGATGGGACTGGAGCTGAAATTGCAGAACAAGTCTTCCAGAAAACAAAAGCCAAGTTCCGAATGTATTGACTTCCTCACTGATAGGCTCCTCATGGTGAACTCTCTCTCTCTCTCTCTCTCTCTCTTCTTTTCCTGTAAAATTTGCCATGATATGGGGGGAAAAAATGCTGAACGTTCCAGGCTCAAAAACATTGGTTTTGTCTAAATATCATATCTGCTTGATCGGGATTAAGCAAATAATAATAAACACAGTAAAACGAAGATTGTGGCTGTGTTTGGCATGGCTTGTGCTTATAGATAAGCACTCATTGGATAGGTTGCTCAATGGGAACACTTATCCACAGCAACAATAAATTGCTTATTTGAAAAAAATACCGTTTGGTAAATACATTTATTTAAGTGCTTATGAAAGTTTAGGGGTAAAACAGGTATTTTAAAAATATTATTAAAGTTTAGAAATAACATTTATTTAAATATTTATGAAAATTTAAGGATAAAATAGGTATTTTAAAAATATTATTAAAGTTGTGAAATAGCTTAACGCATAAAAGCTTGGGAGAAGCTACTCTCAACAACTTCCCCTTATTAGCCTTCCTCTAGTCCTATGGGTAAGCACTTACCCATAAGCGCTACCAAACACGTATTTAATTTTAAAAAGTGCTTATATAAGCTATAAGTTGCAATAAGTACTTATTGAAGCCGGGCCAAATGCAAGCCTAAAACAATGCACACATATATATATGTGGTTTGGAAAAGCCTAGTCTATGGGAGAAAAAGTTTTCACTATAT
>JAUPMG010249859.1:0-22239 GCA_031762675.1 Pachysandra terminalis
ACAAGCCGGGACAAGCACCACCTTAAGGCTGTGGCCTGGCTTGTGTTTATGGATAAGCACTCATTGGATAAGTTGCTCAATGGGAGCACTTATCCACAGCAATAATGAACTGCTCATTTGAAGAAAATAACGTTTGGTAAATACATTTATTTAAGTGCTTATGAAAGTTTAGGGGTAAGATAGGAATTATAAAAATATTGTTATAGTTTAGAAATAACATTTATTTATGTGCTTATGAAAGTTTAGGAGTAAATTAGGTATTTTAAAAATATTACTGAAGTTGTGAAATATCTTAACGTATAAGAGCTTGAAAGAAGCTGTTATACTGTCCTCTAGTGCTTATGGGTAAGCACTTACCCATAAGTGCTACCAAACACATATTTAACTTTAAAAAGTACTTATATAAGTTATAAGCTGCAGTAAGTACTTATAGAAGCCGGGGCAAGCACAACCTAAAATTCAATTTCAAGCCACCGAGTGGCATTTCCAAACAACTTATTTAACATGTTGAAAAAATGTTAAATAAGAGCTGCATAATTTTTAGGGAAAATTACGAAAATCCCCTACTTTAAGTAACTTATTGCCCCAAAGTATATTGACCAAATCAATTTACGTAAGCAGTATATTTATACCAAACTATTTGCAAGACGGTCCTCTGTCATATGACAGAGGACATGTCATATATGATTTGTTTTAAAAAAAAAAAACAAATACCTAAACTACCCCTCCATATCCTCTCCCTCTCTCTTTCTCACTCCATACGATTCTCCCTCTTCCTCTCCTTCTTCCATCTCTTTTCTTCCATTCTTCTTCCTCTCCTTCTTCTATCTCTTTTCTTCTTCATTTTTTTTTCTCTTTTGTACAATCCAGCACCACCTCACAACCAATCGCACCACCACCTTCGTCTGAACTCAATCGCACCACCTACATGGATATACCAACTCAACAGACGAATACATCTATTTATCGTATGCATCACTGACAGTCACAGTGTCACGCTAAAAGGATTTTTGAGGACACCTCTTTTCTGGAATGGTTTCTATTTTGTAAACTTTTGTTATCTAATGAGTTTTGATTTTAAAGGCTGAAGGCTTGATAGCTAAGGAGTTTACATGCTCTTTGCTGGGATCGCAATGAGACACTAATGGGTAATTGAGTTTATAGTTTTGCTTGCCTAGGGTGGGATGTAAGATCTACTGTGGTATTGAAGAAGGAAAACGATGATGAACTTGTGAAGAAGGAAACCTTTGTTACTTGGTGTGCAAAGATGCACACTTAGTGGGTGGTGGTGGGTGGTGTGGTAGGGGTGGTGCAATGATGGCACACTCGATGTGGCATCCATGCACACTGAGTGTGAGGGATGCACATGTCAATGTGTAGGGATGCATATGTCAGTGTGCATCCTTGCCTACAAATTGTGAATCCTTGCACATCAAGTGCCACCATTGCACCACCCCTACCACCACCACCACCACCATCACCACCCGCTAAGTGTGCATCCTTGCACAAACCATTTGGCATCCATTGTACACTTGGCGTGCAAGGATGTACAATAAGTGTGCAAGGTTGCACATGTTAGTGTGCAAGGATACACATATCAGTGTGCAGGGATGAACATGTCAGTGTGCATCCTTGCCCACAAAGTGTGAATCCTTGCACATAAAGTGTGCTACCATTGCACCACCTACCACTTCCACCCACCACCACCCACTAAGTGTGCATCCTTGCACAAACCATTAGGCATCCATTGCACACTTGGTGTGCAAGGATGCACATGTCAGTGCGTAGGGATGAACATGTCAGTGTGCATCATTGTCCACAAAGTGTGAATCCTTGCACATCAAGTGTGCCACCATTGCACCACCCTTACCACCACCACCCACTAAGTGTGCAACATTGCACAAACCATTTGGCATCTATTGTACACTTGGTGTGCAAGGAAGCACATGTTAGTGTGTAGGGATGCACATGTCAGTGTGTAGAGATGAACATGTCAGTGTGCATCCTTGCCCACAAAGTATGAATCCTTGCACATCAAGTGTGCCACCATTGCACCACCCCTACCACCACCACCACCACCACCCACTAAGTGTGCATCCTTGCACAACCCATTTGGCATCCATTGTACACTTGGTGTGCATGGATGCACATGTCAGTGTGCATCCTTGCCCACAAAGTGTGAATCTTGGCACATCAAGTGTACCACCATTGCACCACCCACTAAGCGTGCATCCTTGTACAAACCATTTGGCATCCATTGCACACTTGGTGTGCAAGGATGCACATGTCAGTGTGCAAGGATGAACATGTCAGTGTGCATCCTTGCCCACAAAGTGTGAATCCTTGCACATCAAGTGTGCCACCATTGCACCACCACCCACTAAGTGTGCATCCTTGCACTAAGCTTCTAGTTCTCTGCACACTTCAATGGAGGATGAATCCGGTGACCCCACTTTAGTTTCTTGATCATATTATAAGGAGGCTTAGTTTGAGGACTCATCTTCACCAGGAATTTGTTCAAAGTTGTGAACGACTCCTCATATATGTCATTGCCGATAAGAATTAATTAAATAATCCCTTTTACAAATATGAATCAAACAATCAAATTAATCCCATTAAGAACCTCGTCTCATGTAAGCTATTAATGTTGTTGTTTTTTTTTTAACTTCTAGATTTGAGGTCTGTGTGTTATCTTCCTTCTGTAATGGCTGTAGCAACATCTGAATCCCAATTCATAAACAAAGAAAGGATTATTTTCTAATTCCACGGCTGAAGCTCAAAAACGATCGGCTTTCAGAAAGCAAATCCAGATAACTTCTACATCTACAACTACTTTTTCCGTCAAGATCTGATATAAAAGGATCATAATGAGAGAAATCGACCCTGTAAAATCAATTCTCTAGTCGATTTCAAGTACTCGATGAGAAAAAACAAAGCTAATAACACATCAAAGGATTAGCCGAAACCAATCAACCAGAAAACCATATAGAATTAACTAATTTACCCTTGAAAACCTACGATCTACTCCACCGAACAATTAAAACATAGATCAGATCAGCCAAAAAAAATTCCATAAACGAAATAACAGTACAGATCGAAAGATCAAAACTAGAAATCAAAAAAGAAAGTAGATTGGTGGTGCGGTGTAGACTTGGTTACTCTCGCCAAGATGATCAGACAAGCAGGGGCGAGAGAGAAGGGAAAGGGTAGGAGAGAGAGAGAATGAGGGAAAGGTTTAAGGGTATAATGGGCATTTGGGTTTTTTTTAAAAAGCATATTCTTCCAACAATACCTGACATGTCCTCTGTCATATGGCAGAGAACCGTATGGTAAATATTTTGGTGTAAATATACTGCACAGGTAAATACTTTTGGGCAATAAGTTGCCTAAAGTAGGGAATTTTGGTAATTTTCCCTAATTTTTACATAGAAGATAAAATTTAGGGTCTTGTGATGACATTCGATTTGATTTTTTCTTTCTCTTGTTTATGATGGATAGAGAAAGAAACGTGTGTTAATATCACCTTAGAAAACCTTTACTTAAGCAACATGATGCATTTAACCAAATGACTTGTTATATAAAAGAATCAAGATCCACCATTTAATGGATCCTATGAGGATATAAAGTTGTAGATGGCCCATATGGGATGGCCATTCTTGTGCCATGTGTTACCAGCTTGAAACACCTATATTACAGTCTTTGGTCCCGCGAGAGGGTAACCTTGGGGGAACATCATGGGCCTGTGGGTTGGAGGCCCGGAACAATGGCCCACTGCTCGGGGTCCGCCCCTAGCAACCTCACTCAATAGAGAATCCTGAACGTCTAGCTATTATGACGATCGACTGAGTCATAACAAGACATTACTCTTGCACCATTATAAATATCCCCATTCTCAAGGGTAGAAACGATGGATGCGAAAGGGAATAATCATGCATCCCCACACACCAAAAACCCCTCTTGTCCTACCAGGATCCCGTGAGTACGATCTACTCCCTCATACCAATCATAGAGTCCTCGACCACATGACATAAAACTCCACCTACATTATTGGCAACTCCGCCGGGGACCTCTTTAGATGGTAGGAGGTCGAGAAGAACGAATATTCATAACCAACAAGATTGCCCATGCGACAACGGGGGAGAGTAAACAGGACGACCCCATCAATTGAAATGCTTATTCGGCGACCTTGCAGAACCTGCTCAGAGAAATGACATAGCACTCTCAGATCATGTCCCACCCCAACAACGAGACGGAAGTAAGGCCACCTACACCCAAGGTGACTCAAGTGCCTCCTACTCCCGCCGCGGGCGTAGATAATACGCCTTCAACATATGTCACCTTAACCATGTTAGAAAAGCAGCGAACCTGCTTTGCTATGGCTGTCGGTTCTGACACGGATGTTCGTCCTCCATACGCAACCGACATCCTCAAACGCACCTTTCCCGTCGGGTACGTCAGCCAGTTATTCCCTTAATATAACGGGCAGACAGGCAACGCCAAGGAACATATGAACCGGTTTATTGGCGCCTTGGGCATCCACGCAGCCAACAAAGACTTGCATCTACGTGAGTTCTCCAAGTCTCTCACAAATCGTGCGTACTCCTAGTACAAAAACTTGTAGCTCGGGTCAATACATATCTGGGAGGAAATGACTACCCGTTTCATGCAGAAATTCTTCGACATTGAGGAACAAATCACATTGTTCAACCTTAGCAGGACCTATTAACAAAACGACAAAGGTTGGTCACCTATGTCAAGAGGTTCCACGACAAGACACTAGAATACCATGAGCCTAAAGCAGAAGAAAAGTAAGTCCAGTTATGGATAGACGGAATAGAAAGACCAACATATCGGTGGTTATTTTTGACAGGGTGTTGAGGAGAGAGAAGAGAAGGATGGTAGCTGCCATTGATATCTCACCGAAGCGGTAAAATGAGGAGTGACCAAGATGCCCTCAGACAGATTCCTCACCACTTCGACCCCTCCCATGCACGATGGAGGAAGCCGAGGCTATCCTGGAGAACTGGCTCCAGGATGGGGTAGACTACCTCACATTCAAGTACTGCTATAAGTTCTCGAAAATCATAAATAGGAAACTGTTTTAATAATAAGGGTAGGATAGTAATTTAATAGGATTCTAATATAAACTATATACTTAAACTCTTTTATACTTATTTTTTGTTTGAATTTCGATTGGTTTATTCTGTGAAGACTTTGTACAATCACACACTATAGCATAATCTATCGTTTGGGCTTAATTAATTAACATTGGGCTTAATTAATTATCCTTGGACATGATTTAAAGGAATTGGGCCTAATTTAATAAATGAATGATTAAGTAATTAGTTATGGGCGTTAATCAATTAGTTAAGTAGCTTAATGGTCTTAAGTAGTTCCCTTAAGGCCGAAGGGATTAAAATAAACTTTAAATAACATTGAAATTCGTGTGGAATTAATAAGTAGTAGAAAATAGGAGTTATAGACGTGGTAGGAGTCTCTAAAGGTAAAAAATATAAGTATACTAGTTGTACTAGGACTATAGGTTGTTCATAACACCTAATATTATAAATATAAGACTTTTAGGTCAATCTAAACCAAGGAAAACATAAGAAAACATGGCGAGTCTTAGGGAGAAGAGATCTAGCATCTCTAAACCCTAAAAGCCTAAAGTTAATGAAGATTAAGTGAAGTGAAAAAGAACAAACTAGAGGATTCTATAGTACATGTGAGTTTCTCTTTCAATTTCTTGTGTATTTAGGCCTAGATCCATGTTCTTAACATGGTGGATTCTTTTGTGAATGATATATGTGTGTTTCCCTATGTTTCAATATAAAATCTAATTCATTATAACTAAGTATAAAGTATGTGAAAGTGCACATAGTGACATCCTAGAGGGGGTGAATAGGTTTTAATACCGAGATGTGGAATTAGGGCCCAATTTAAAACCTAAATAATTTTTTTATTGATGATTGTAGAATAAGACAATGTAAATCAAACAATAGCCCACAAATGATGTTTTCTAGGCATGAAATTCTATCAAAATTAAGAGCGCAAGCAAACCAACAAACACATGCGATTTATCATGGTTCGACACCCCGGCCTACATCCACTCCCAAGAGCACCAATCGCCGGTCTCAAGGATTTTTCTAACTATGGTTAGTTTTTGTCTACACGGCTAACCACCAAACTGTAATGAAGATTTTACCGGCAATCTTAAAGCCACACATGAGGTTTCCACAGGCTAACCTTGTCACACCCCAAATATGGAAATCTCATTGGAGTCCCCATAATTTGAGTTGTACTCTCAGCCCATATCCCTATGGGAGTGGTACAACAAAAGAAACCATAAGCATAAATGCTAACCGATACACCGATTGGCCACCAGCAGCCTAGGTAGAGACTGGTATTCAAGGTTTCAAACAAATGTGGCCACCGGTGGGATGGCAGAGGGTTCAAAAATTAAAAGTGGTGTCCGGCACGCCAGTTGATCAATCGGATGCCACCTAAGTGAACTGGTAACTTAACTGGCACTCCAGCAAGCTGCCGGTTGGCCCAGAAAGTGCAATTCAGCACGAATTTCAATGTTTAAGTTATTTTTAGAATTTTTCTTCAACAGAGACTCATATTAAAATCAAATTCTAAACCTAACAAATTCAAGACAATAATCAAAATCACATCTTACCTTTCTTGGAATAAATACGTTTAGAAATCTTAAAGTTTTATGAAAAGCAATTGTTCTTGAGTTTGAATTCAATGTGCTATGTCATATTCAAAGAATATGGCATATCACCTAATCCAAATCAAAAATAAAATAAAATAATTGAGTTTACTTACCTTGCTCAACGCTTTGGATCTTCTTCTTCCTCGACCCAGTTCAGATTTGAACTGTTCTTTCTCTTCTTCGGCTCCGTTCGGATTTGAACTGTTCTTCCACAACCAAAAGTTCCAACAATCACTCTTAGACTTTAGTTTAATGATTTGGACATCCCATGTAGTGTTTATATAGCTTTTAGAGTTGTCTCATAGTTGTTCTAGAGTTAGACTTAGTTTAGGATTATGTTTCTAATCCAAACCCTTAGATTAGATTAATTAATTTACAGCCTTTAGATTAAAAGTGTTCTAGTTCTAGTGTGAGTTAATGATTACTTACCTAACCTTATCCTACTTAGATTAGGTCCCTGACCTTTTAATCCTACCCTTTAGATTAGTCTAATTAAACCTAACCATTGGTTTTAAGTCTTCTAATTATATTGGGAATATTAATTAATGGGTGTTTTAAACATTGGTTTAGAGTCCTAGTTCGAGTATAACTTAGCTTTTATTTTATATGGTTTAATTAGAAAGAAAATTATCTATTTAATTAACCTAATTGGGCTTAAGTTTTAGTTGGGACTTAGTCTTACTGGGTTTTACTTAATTCCATCTAATTACTTGTTAGAGCTAGCTCCTGTTTGGTTAGTTTTAGTTTAATCTATTAAACCAGTTTTCTATTTAAGCTGAAATGACCTTTGTTTATAACCTATAGTTTTAATTTGTTAATTACTTTAGGTCAGTGGAATTATTAGCTTTTAGATTTATGTTTAAAAGTCCCTAAGATATCATAGCAACACATTATAACTTAAAGAGTTATGATTGTGTGTGAAGCACTTTAGTTTCCTATTGTGCAACCCACCAATCACAAGCAATCAAAGTCAAAGGTGTAAGTAATCTCACTAAAATTTTAAATTACCCCTATATTTTTAGTTAATTATAAATTAATCCCTATAAAAGTTCAGGTTATCACATTTCTGCCCATCAAAGATGGCCAGTTAATTCTCGGCGGTCCATGGAAACCGTCGTCTGTACCGCCGAGAATTCTTTCCCCGACAAGGTATTTGTCAAGGTTTCCTTGCCCATCGACAAAGGTTTCGACGGCGGTCTGGAGACCTTTCTCGACGGTTGTGGACCGCTGGGAAAACCATGTGCTTTGTAGTGTATGAAGCATAACGGTGGCCATTTCTTGCAGGACACGGTTCTTCCTCTCAGCAAAACCATTTTGCTGAGGGATTTTATGGGCAAAGTATTCGTGGTGAATCCCAAGTTTATCGCAGCAAGCAGTACCTAAGCTTACCATCTAGACACATTGGCATTTTAAGAGCAGTGTGGATAACAAGACCATTTACTTTTTGTTTAGGTACCACTTATATGTATGTCTAGTTAGGTTTCTAGGATTGCTTTCTATGAATACATTAGATTTCCTTTCGTTAGGTTTGGTATTCTTTGGGCACTTCTTATGTTGTGGGTTTTTAGAAGCTTTCTTGTTCTTCCTCTTTTTATTGCCACCACCACCATTCTTAAAAGCTTGGAACAATTTGTACATTTCACTCATTAGCTTATAAAGAGGAGAGGTATTAGGCATGTCTTGTTTCTTTCTAGTGAACTCTCTTTCGATAGTTGTTTTCATCTCTTGAACTCATTTCTTGGCCTCTAGAGTATGGGAAGTCTTTAGGGTTTTCTTATTGCATTCAAACTGCATATGTTCTAAAGACCCATAAGAGTGACACACAATCTTCGGTTTAGCCTTGTTTCCTTATGAGGATGACTCACCTTTCACAAAATTTTTGAAGGTACTAGGTCTAGGGGTGGATAACTTTCAAGCCCAAGACCTGTCATATCGTCATATCCCCATGTCGTTTGCCCATCCAAGGAGTTTTTGAAACTTCTCTTCTCCTTGAGTGAATTTATGGACAGCCGACTCTCTAGAGCTCTTAAGTTGGTTGAGCTCACTTTGTATTTCAATGTTCTCAGATTTTACTTGAGTAAGTTTCGTTTTGTACTTAGTGATACAATATTCGGTCACATCTAATGCATTATTCAGTTTTTTATTTTATGTGGCAAAGTTTTGTTTCTCATTTGACAAGATTTTAAGCTTATCCACCAACTCAGAATTCTCTAGAGCCATCTTATTCACCTTAGAGGTAAGTGTAATGCCGGGAGCAGCACTCAAGAATCCAAGTGTAGAGCCGAACACGACGCACGAATAAGTTAATGCGAGCATTAAGGGTACTTAGTGCTCATAGGAAACCAATAAAAGTGCTACACTTGTCGCACGTAGGACTAAGTCAACACCATTGGACATGAACATGATAGAGTCATAGATGTGCGACATGTGGCAAGCAGAAGCAAGGCAAGTGAGCTCACGTGCCCGATCCACTCCCCATGAAGAAAGAAAAGAGTGGGAGTGACAACCCACGTTCTGAGCAACGACGACATGCAGATGTTCATGCAACCGAATTGAACGGTTACATGATCTATCAAAGCCACTCTATAAATGGAAGAGGATTTGCTTCTTCTCAAACTCTCCAGCAGCATCTACACAAAGTCCAACAAAGTCCAACGCAACGCTGTATCTCAGGCCTCCGAGTCTCTTATCCTCCTTATCGTTGCCTCCACTACAACACCAGTGCCCGGTTCCTCTGCCGCTCAACAATCACCCTCACTCCCTGGAGTATTGTCTTCAGCATTGGCAAGCCCATCCAGTCTGCGTGTGTGACCACAGCCACTGGGAGGAGAAGCTCCTTTTCGTTAATCAATCTGGTCTGAGCTGCTGCTCTCAACCTTAGACTTATCACACTGCCGCCCTCCGAGAAGATGCTCTCAATCATGGTTGCCTAACCAGCCTGCTCGCGCGACCACTGCCACTACCGCTGCATAACACCTCATGTTCATCATCCTTCTTTTCTATCTGTTGCATTTTTATCATTCTCTCCCAAGAAGTTGTCTATAGGTAGTCTATCTAGAGCCGTGACCGCGGATATTATGATAACCACCACTGGGTTACTAACCTTCATTCTACCTTCTCCTTTATTTTGTTTACCTACATGTCGTAGATGGTCATGTCATTTACTCTTGAATAAACACTTGGTTAAGAACTAGACTCCCTTTGACTTCAACTGGGCTATCATATTTTCACCATCTGAAGGTTCAGATGAACCTAAGGGAAGGGAGACCCCATACCTTGCGTACAATCGACTAATAGACTAAAACAAATGCATTACAGTGGCCAGTTACACCTCCAGTTGCTCAGGCAACTTGGACAGACTGTGTGATTAGGCGTCAGGGGTCAAAAACCCGACCCCCTAAGAAATTGTGGACTAGTATGTCCTGGAACACCCACGCGATACACACACACATAATCACTTACACCACACCGCGCCTAGGCAAGATCCCAGAGCCGCGCCTGTGCCGCACTCGCGCACGCAACGGACAATGGCCCACACTCTGCACCCTGTGGGGAGTCGGGTCACTCCCGATCGACCGGACCGCATTCCATCCGCAAAACACCCCTATTCTGTTTTGCAGACCTGTGGTTACCCGGTTGACCAACCATGTTGGTCCAGTTGATCGAGTCGACACCAGGTCGATTGGATGGCTTCTCCCGGTGAACCCGACGGGGGAGAGTCTTTGGATTTTCCAGAAACCGATCGACTGATCGAAATGGTCTGGTCAACCGGGAGCTGTAGGGTTAGAAAAAATAAAGTCGTGGACTTCAATTCTAGCCATTGGAAGTTGTCGGGTTGACTAGAAGTGTTGTTCAGTCGACCAGTTGCGCGATTTTAAGTGGATATTATAAGTAGAACATTCATTCGCTTGAGTGCGAAACCTGAAACATAATTCTTCCAAAGCCCTACAGAATTTAGGAGAGCTTAGAAACCTCCTAGAGGCTTTGAGGAATTCCCTCTCCATTTTCTTCCCCATTCACTTGGTGAGAGTATTCAACACTCATCCAATGAAGAAGATAGATTGAGAGCAAGATCTTAACCCTAGATGTGTTAAACCCATTGGTAGATTCACACACACACACACGTCAAGGGTTGTAGGGCCCTCGCCCCCTTTGTACACCGTCCATTGGAGCATCTTCATCAAAGGAGCGGAGCGAGGAATTCGTGCGAGAAGGTCGGGCTTCAAGCACTTTATCAGACTTCCCAAATTATTGGTAAATCTATTTGAGAAAGTTCTCTGTTTTTTATTTTTAATAGAAAACTTGTAAGGTGGATGTAGATTCGTAGGAATCGAATCACCCTAAAAGAAATTCGGTTCAAAGTGAACCAAGGTAAAAACCTCGTTGTAACGATTAGGGGTTACCCCAATGAAACCTCTAGTTTAATGGTTGGTGGTGAGCCGATTGGAAACCAGCCCTAGTGAATACCTTGGGACCGTGCCCAGTGCCCTTGGGAGTGGATGTAGGCTGAAGTGCTGAACCACTATAAATTGTTTGTTTTTGTGGATTGCTTGCATTTTTATAATTGGTATACATTGCATACTAGGCTTTTCATTCAATCCCATGAGTTATTAGTTGATTTTCTATTGGCATATTTGACAATCAATAATAAAATAATTCATAGGTTTAAACGAACTTAAATTCCGCATAAAATATCTTATAACCTATTCATCCCCTCCTCTAGGACATCTCAACTACACTTTCAAATGGTTTCAGAGCTTTGGTGCTCCGATATAAGGAATAATCACCTTGAGTTTAAGGTTCTTGAGATGCCTAGAGTTAAGGGTCATTCCACTCCCATCTACCCTACAAAAAGTAAAACCAAAAGACGAGTAATGGCAATTTGTACATGGGATGATTTTTTTGATTCGGAGTTAGATAACCTTTCTATTGTTGATGGAGGTAAATACATTGCTAGTATGAGGGTCAGAACTCCGATGCCTTTTTCTTGATGATACGATACCTATAGTCAAATGAATACATGAATCCTCAGTTGAAAAGAGAGCTAAACCTGAAGATTCGAATGGTGACGATCTTCATGAGGCTTATGATTCCCTATACAAGGAAACATGTAGACTTACTACTAGAATGAATCAATTAGTGTCGGAAAATTCTAAGTTGGAAGACAACCTTAAAAGTTTGTCCAATGATAAACAATCATTAGTAATGGAAACTCAAACTCTTAAAAATGAGTTACTGATGACTAATGAAAGTATTGCTAGATATATAAATGAAGCTAAAGATTTTGAGAAAGTTAGAACTTAAAATTTAGCCTTACTTGGTGAGATCAACCAACTTAGGATATCTAGACACATGGTTGCCCAAAAATTCGCCGAAGGGGATGAGAAACATGAACGTTTCTCAGGTATAGGCAAACCCAGTGGGGATTGGACGGATCTTGGGCTTGATAGATATACCATTACTAGACCTAGAACCTTCACCAATTTCGTGAAAGGTGAATCCTCTCATGCTTATAATGTTGAATCTAAAATTGAGTGTCACTCTTGTAGGAGTCCAGCTCACATGCAATTTGAGTGCAAGAAAAGACCCAACCAGAAAGCCAACATTTTTCAGAAGGATATGACAAGTGTGCAAGAGAAGTCCTCTCATGACCGTACAATTAAATCTAAAAAGGAGTCTCATAAAAGGAATCAAGAATCTCTTAGTCCTCCTCCCATTGAAAAGATAATAAAAGAAATCTCCAAATTAATTCACGCTTTTAAAGATAAATTTGTGGATAGGAAGAAGAGAAGATTCCTTAAGAAGAAGACCTTTAAGAATGCTAAACATAAATAGAAAAAACTATTAATAAGGGGTCTTCTAATAATTCTACCAAGAGTCTGTCCTCGAGAATGCTAGAACAATTAGGAAAATCTTCTAAATTCTCCAGACACACTTGGTGTGCTCTTGTCCAATACTTTGTGTGGGTTCGCAATAATAGGAACAAATGTTTATTCACCCATACAAAAGGACCTAAGCCAAAGCTACCCAGATGGTATCTAGATCGTGGGGCCTCCAGGCACATGATTGGAGACAGATCTTTCTTCACTACCTTTGAAAATTTTAAAAGAGGAACTGCGGCTTATGGGGATGGGAGTAAAGCTCTCATCACTGGTAGGGGCCCTGTAAAGATTCCTAATTTTCCTACCATTGATGATGTTCTCTATGTAAAAGGTTTGAAATATAACCTCCTAAGCATATCACAGCTGTGTGATAGAGGACATCGGGTGAGATTTAGCAGTGACGGCTGTGAGATCTCTGACAAACTTGAAAAGATTGTCATGAGAGGTCTCAGAATAGTAGATCACTACTACGTGGTAGAAGAAGGATCTTCCACTTCTTCTTTGACTTGCCTTATGGCTTCTACTCCGGAAGGGCGTGACCCTAAATAAAAATATAATGCCCCTTCTAGAAAATTCATAGTGTGCAATTACTCTAGAAGGGAGGAACATCTCGCATTGGAATGCAAGATGAGACTCTATGATCCTATTTTCTCCCAAAAAGGAAAATCTGTGGAGGAAGAGACCACAGTGAAGACCGACTCCCTTGAGTTCATAGTTAAATCTTATTAGGGTAAGTCTCCCTCAGTCTCATTTGATCAGGATCCTCTAGCTCCTGAATCAAAACATTTGAAGGAACTATTCAATCTAATTGATCAGATGAACAAGAACTTAAAACTAAAGAAAGTTGTAGAGGAAAGCAGGTCTAGGAAACCACCTAGGCCTCCTTCATCAAAACCCACTAAATGGGTCCCCAATGAGTAATTCCCTATATCAACATTCTTAGGCATTGATCTCATAGTTACTTTATGCCTAAGTTTGTGATACGCAAACTTCATGTGCACATGCATGTTTTTCCTAATTTTTTTTGTGTATAACTAGTTCCTTTCTCATGATTTGTTCATTTTTATAATTAAATTATATGATTGCACTCTTCATGTTGGCCTGTGTGATACGTGAGCTTTTTATGCATAATCTAGATTTATAGTAAAATTTGTAATGTGCATTGATTAGCTCACTTCATGCTTCGTGATATATGATTTGCTTATAGTAAAATGTTTAATTGCCTGTATCATGAAGCTTGAATTGCTTCTTGGATTTGTCATAATTTCTCTTGTAATTTTCTAGTGTTTTTGAGAAGTTTGTAAACCTAGGATTTATTCCTCATTGGTATATCATCTTGTCTAAGTTTGTGTTATTTGATCTAATTGCTTATTTATTCTTTTATTGGTATATTTTTGTATGCATGATTAGATCTTTTAAACTTCTTCTTCATTGAAGCATATTGTGGTTTTCCATTTGCCTTTATAATAAAATATTTCGTTAGAAAACCTCCTCGCATGTGTATTCTAGTAGAGTAATATCTATTTTAGGGCATATGTGATGTTAACATAGCATTCTTTTAGAATCAAATATGTTTTCTATGTCATTCATTTGGGTAGTGTCATGTTGTGCTCTTTTGTACATCCCTTTTGACATTGTCCATCTTGCTTTGAACTGCTTGGCATGCCTGTGGAGTAACAATTTGCATGTTTAATTCATTGCTTCTTGGGTGCTTTCATTTAGCCCATTTTCCCACCAAGTCTTGGTGGATATCATTTTCATAGGCATGTTCTTTAATAGGTAAACATTTGTCTATGACTGTCACTTGAACTAATTATGTATATGTTTACTTGATAATAAAATTTGTTATATGCATAATTGGTTCTCCTTGTTTCTTGATTCATGCTTTGCTTATAGTCAAACTTTTCTTGCATTATCCTTGAGCTCATCGTGTTTTCATGTGTTTTTATAATAAAAGCTTTTTAAAAAAACCATCACATGTGTTCTTATAGATTATCATCTATCTTAGAACTTATGTGGACTCATACTCATAGGCTTCTTATTAATAGGTATATTATTGTTTCTATGGTTATGTCTCTGGAACTAATGGGGTGCATATGAATGCTTTTTAGAAAAATTTGTTATATACTTAATTAGTTCTCCTTGCTTCATGCTCTTATGACATGCTTTAGGAAAACATCTTATGCATGCCTTATAGTAAAATAGTTTTTCGCATGTTGTGTTCTTCTTCCTTCTTGGTCTTATGAACTGGGTTTACCAAGACTGAGTTGTGGTGATGCATTGTGGGAAGGCTCATAATTAATCATAGAGTAAGCTTTTTTGCTAAGTTATCTATCCATGTGGATTGTACTATGATTGAGATCTTAGACTCATTTGTACTTGTGTAGTTACACTCTTTGCTTGTTGTCTTATTTCTCTTATGGTACAATTTGGTTAGCTGACATTCTAACCAAACCCCTAGACTCCTGTACTTTTGCAAACTTAAAGCAGTCTATTGAGGTGTGATCTCTCTATTTGGTCAGATGTCGCGGCATCAATAAGAAGAGTCTTGTTGATGTCTTGCTTGCTTAGGCTTGTTAACTTCAAAGTGATATCATTTAGCTTGTCTTTGCATATTATGTGGATTTTATTACATGTGATTGTTTTTATTCTAGAACTTGTATGTTTTCCTTTATAGGTATTTATCTATCATGCATGTTCGATTTTGTGTGTTTTTCTGATCCCTATAGTAAAATCTAGTTGATTTACACATTTGAATGCACATATCACTACATGTCTTTATCCACTATTTTACCTCCACTGGGATGGGACTGTGCCTTATAGGTAAAAATTTTATGTGATTCCCAATGGGTTGCTCAAACTAGTATGCATGTGCTAGATAGGAATATCATTTATGCATATTAGTTTGACTGTGCACTATGCTTATCGTTATATCTTTATGGATACACATCCCAAGGTGGTTAAGAGGTTGTTGGGCTTATAGTAAAATCCATACCCTAAGCTCTAAACCGCTTCTTATGAACAAAATACCCTTATGGGTATATCTTATTGTGTGTGCATAAGCTTACTTGGGATTCCCTCCCCCCCAACCAAAAAGTTATCTCTTTGTCATTTTCTGACAAAAAGGGGGGAGAACCAGGTACTCCACTTTCACATCCCAAACCTAGAGATCTCATTATTGTCCCTAAAGATTTGAAATAGAACTCTCACTCCATTCCACATTGGAGTGGTAGTCAATACATTGTCAAACACATTGAATCCATTAAAATAATTATAAAATCTGGAAATAAAATGTCTTAAAAATAATCCATTACATAAAAGCAAGGGAAATAAACTACTCCTAGTCTTATGCTTCAATCGAAATCCTACCAACTATTGAAATTTAAACTAACTAATCCTAAAAGCAAACAAAGACATAAAATCCAATAAATCCTACTACAAAATGTACTGAAATCATTAAAAAATGTTCTCATTATAACTAATATCTTCATCATATGCTTTTCTTCCGTCTCGATCATTATAGTCCATTTGTTCTCCATCTATAGATCATGAAATATGGTTGCTTGAGTGCGTAAGGTACACTTAGCTTGTAAGTAAACAAATCAAAATAATATTTAAGAATTAATTAGGGATAAATCCACTATCCATTGGTATTCTCATAGACAAAAACAAAATGTTTGTGTATGCAGAAAATAATGAAGTGATGAGCAATGCAATATAATATGGTTGTTCAATTATGAATGAATGCAATGCATGCTCATGCAACAATATATAAAATCACCACATGTGATTCAAGCACAATCATATGAAATGCAATATGCATGTTGTTTGGCATTCGCATAGTGTATGTCTCAAACCAGATCCAACCCCAGTCAATCTGAGATGTCATCGTGAACCACCCCTCATAAACATATGGCCTAGGAAAGGAGGTTATTCTATGTGTACATCGCAGTTTCTAGCGATTCATCCAACCTAATGGGAAAAATCCCCGCACTTATTTTTATCAAGGGACGCATCCAAGGGTTCAACAACGTGAACTATTCTTTGTGAACCATACATTAGCCGATCTACAAACAGAATTTCAGTCTGAATAACAAGATGTAAATTTGGTGTATTGGGATAGCTAGTCCCTTAACACATGCAAAATCAATCCATCCAGGACTTCCTCACTTATATTAAAATTGCCATATTTCAATACCTCTCGATTATGTCCATAATTTCAAGAAATATAGAATTATGGGGTAAAGTCAATGGATTAGACATAATCAAGGTCTAGATGCTCCATAGACATACGATGTGCAAAGTAAATTGTGCAATTAACTAAGCACTCAATTGTGTATATGAACATGTGCAATTTAATTAGTAAAATATGATCATAATATGCTTTAAGATGATAAGAATCAAAATCAAAAATACACATGTTGGGCAAACATAACAAAGGTCTCCTCAATAGGTAATATATATATATATATATATATATCAAAATCAATTTCTAACACCACAAACATTCTCAATTAGGTATTTTAGATATGCTGGTAAAGTTTCAAGTAAATCGGACAACATTGCAATTTAGCGGTCCACCCCTGACCTAGCCGACAGGCTCGCGATCGACTGTCGATCCTCGGTTGGCTAAGCAGTAACCAAAATAAAGAAAAAAAACAAAGAGGCTCGGTCGACACATGGTTGACCGCTCTACCCTCGATCGCTTAGCCTAAGACCAAAAAGAATCGAAAACAGGTATCGGTTGGGTGCGCGATTTACCGCTAGGTGACTGACGCAAACACAGAAAACTATCGGTCAACTAGCGTCGACCGCTAGTTAACCAAAACTCGGAAAAATCCCAAAAATTCAAAAAAAAAACTCCATTAAGGTCCTTTAAACCAAAAATTAAATTAAAGCATTTATCATGAAACTAAAATTCGAGAAAAACCTATAGTTTAAATTACAAACAACTCCCCTAACTTACCTTGATACTTATATGGTCGTCAAACCCAGAAAACATTAACTTTGATTATGCTTTGCTCAATAAGAAGTAGAAGTAGTCTTAGAGAGATATGCTATGTCATACCTAATAAATATGACATATATACCTATTTCATATCGAAAATAGAGTTTTATTTGAGTACTTACCTCGAATTATTGATGGTGTTGAGTAGAACACCTTCTTTTTCTTCTTCGAAGTCTGAACCTTCTGAAATTCTTCAATCTCCAGCCTTTGAACTTCTCTCCAGTTGCTGTACTCTTCTTCTCTCTATTCTCTTCTCTTGGAATATGATCCATACGTCCAAGTCTAATGTTTATATAGATTTCTGTTCTTAGTTTCCATTAGTCTAGGAGTCCTTACTAGTTTAGATTTAGTTTTAATCCTTAACCCTTAGATTAGATTAGTTAAGTCATAACCATTAGATTAAGAGTCCTTGTTTTAGTTGATCTAATATTAATTCCCTTTGTAATTATTGAATCCTAAATTAATTAGAACAAGTAGTACTCCTATTAATTTTCAACCATTAGATTAGATTAAGAATCTCGTACGAAATCCTAGCCATACATTACAACTTATGAGAGTTATAATTATCTGTGAGGCACTTAGTTTCCTACAGTACAACCCACCAATCACAATAATTCAAAGTCAAACATAATAGCTAATTTACTAAAATTTTCATTTACTCCCTATTTTTTGATTAATTACACAATAACCCATATGCATTAGTTTGGATTATTACTTTACCCTCCTTAAGAAAATTTCGTCCTTAAAATTCGTTTACCTGGTTAGAAAAGATGTGGATACTTCTCCCGAATATCTACTTCTAGTTCCCTTGTCGCTTCTGATCTTCCATGATTATTCCATAAGATCTTCAACATCGATATCACTCTGTTGCGTAGAACTTGATCCTTCTGGTCCAGAATTTTCACAGGATGCTCTTCATAAGTTGCATTCTCCTTGATTGTAACAGTATGCCAATCAATCACACATGTCAAATCTGGATGATACTTCCTAAGCATAGATTTGTGAAATACATCATGCACAAGGTCTAAACTAGATGGTAGTTGCAATCTGTAAACCGCTTCACCTATCCTTTCAGAAATCTCAAACGGTCCAATAAATCTAGGAGCCAACTTTCCTTTCTTATCAAATCTGAATACACCCTTGATTGGTGATACTTTAAGAAAAACCCAATCTCCAACCATAAACTCCAATTTTCTTCTCCTTGTATCTGCATATTTCTTTTGCCGACCTTGAGCTGTAACAAGTCTATCTCTTATGAGCTTGATCTTCTTCGTTGTTTTGGCAATTACTTGCAGTCCTAAAGAAATATTCACGTTCTCTTCATTCCAATACAATGGTGATCTACAAGGTCTTCCATACAATACTTCGAATGGAGCCATGCTGATACTAGCTTGATAACTGTTATTGTAAGAAAACTCCACAACTACCAAGTGATCTTCCCAACTTCCCTTGAAGTCAAGTATGCATGCTTTTAGTAGGTCTTCTAGTAATTGATTCACTCTCTCCGTCTATCCATCGGTTTGAGGATGAAATGTTGTACTGAAGTTCAATTACGTTCCCAAAGCCTTATGCAAACTATCCCAAAATCTTGATGTGAATTGAGAACCTCGATCTAAAACGATTGTGATAGATACTCCATGTAATCTGATGATTTCCTTCACATAAAGCCTTGCCAATTTATCTGTGTTCATAGCAATCCTTGCTAGTATAAAGTGAACTGATTTGGTCAATATGTCCACTATTACCCAAACCATGTCATGATTATTACGAGTCTTAGATAGTCTCGTAACAAAGTTCATTGAGATGTGTTCCCACTTCCATTCTCCAATCGGTAGAGGTTGCAAAGTTCCTGCTGGTTCTTGATGTTCAGCCTTTATTTGCTGACAAACCACGCACTTCATCACGAATTCTTCAATGTCAACCTTCATCCTTCTCCACCAGTAGTTTCTGCACAAGTCATAGTACATTTTTGCTCTTACGGGATGAATAGAATATCAAGATCTGTGAGCTTCCTCCAGAATTTCCCACTTCAAATCTTCGTCATGTGGTACACGGAGTCTTCCTTTCAATCTAATGCTTTCATATTCCTCTTTAGTCCATTCTGATTTTTTTGCATCTTTTACCAACTCTCGCATCCACTTTTTCTTATCTTATAGTTCAATGATTCTTCTCTTCAACGACGGCTCTGTAAGCAAGTTGCATAACTTCGCTCCATGTTCATCTTAATGAACTTTAACTCCCCATTCTGCAAGTCCTTCATACATCAGCCACTCTTGAACCATCATAAGTGCTACGATGTTTCTGGCTTCCTACTTAGTGCATCTGCTACAACATTAGCCTTTCCCGGATGATATTAAAATGAAAAGTTGTAGTCGTTAACCAATTTCATCCATCTTCGCTGTCGCATGTTCAAGTCCTTTTGAGAAAATAAATACTTCAAGCTTTTGTGATCAGAAAATACCTCAAAAGTCTCTCCAAATAGATGATGTTGCCAGATTATGAGTGCAAATACAACTGTTGTCAACTCTAAGTCATGAATAGGATAGTTCCTCTCATAAATTTTGAGTTGTTTTGAAGCATAAGCCACTACCTTCCCTTCTTGCATCAGAAAACAACATAGTACCGATAAAGATGCATTCGCATAGATCACGCACATAAATAGTTAACATTGGTGTTGTTGTTAACCTTTCCTTAAGTTCTGAAAAAGCTTTTTGACATGCTTTGCCCAAACGAACTTCACTTCCTTCCTTATTCGCTTGGTCAACGGTATTTCTATGCGAGAGAACCCATAAGTGAATCGTTGATAGTTACCCGCCAATCCAAGAAAGCTGCGAACTTCCGATACATTCTTGGGTTGCTCCCAATTTAGTACCGCTTCAACCTTATCTGAATCAACTGTAACTCCATCCTTAGACACCAAGTGTCTTAAGAATTTCACTTCTTCTTTCTAGAAATTACACTTGGAGAATTTAGCATATAATTGATTTTCTACTAAAGTCTGTAAGGGAATTTTGAGATGTTCTTCATGTTCTTCTTTGGTCTTAGAGAAAACCAAAATATCGTCCACAAATACCACTAAATATTTGTGTCACAACCCGAATCCTAGGGTATGCTTCATAGACACATGGTTATAGTCCTGGATTCCAAGTGTGACTCTCACCCCTCCTCTACACACTACTAAGGGGTGGCTCACCCAAAATAACCATAATCATGAATCACATATTAACCAAAGAGATCAACAACAAAAGCTAATAACTATATAGTAAGTATATAAACGAATCCCTGTAGGACCACAGCTGTACACACCGATAAAAGTAGTCATGACCCAAACATTGTATCCCCAAAAACATAATGGGATCCAACTAACGAAGTTATAAACCAAATACATCAAAAACCAAAGTAATGGAGTCCACAACTCCTCAATGACATATACAAAACTGAACTATATCTTATCAACAAAAAGAATAACAATTTTGCACAAGTCCCCTCCAAGGCTCCTCAACACTACTCACCAAAGTCCCTCTTCCTCCTATTGGGTTCACTTGAAATGTTAGGACCTACAAAGGCTTAAGCAATGGGCTCAGTAAATACAATGTGCTCGTGAAGTGTCACGTGATAAGGATTCACCGTGAGTATGCATGATATGCCATTATACAATGCAAGGTTCGTTCATTGGATGCAATGACATGATTAACTATTCCATCGGTCAACCAAGATGGCTACTACAAACACGTGCAATGCAATGCGTGCCATTGGTGCCATGATCGCTGTATGTTCATGCTTGATCCCCAACTGAGGCCACATGTATCGCATGGATCCCATGTACCAATTCTGGCTAAGCACTCTTAGAGGATTCTATGTGTATAACACAGTTTTAGGGTCTCTCAACCCATGGGAAATCAAGTCCCACCATTATTTTTTATCATGGGACAAACCCGGGGCACCACACAGAACTCTCCCCCGTGTCACATTACAACTCACTACTACCAATCGAATTACACACAATATAGTATCATATATATTTGTTGCCTGGGTATAGGAGTAGCTAGTCCCTCGCCCATAAATCATTTTAGATTTACATAGTCCACTCGGGACTCTAAAGAAGTTATCTCTCACTGGCGCTCATCACTGAGCCCAAGATCCTCACATCACTCCCTTGATCCTCCTTACGAGAATCCAAGGTTAGTTTGGTGTCTAGGTCTCAAACATAGACCCACAATGCATGAGTGTCCTTTAATGCATGTTACTATCATCCAACTACGTGAGGTGCACAATGATAATCAACCATATGAAGTCTCACATGTATAGCACAATATAATCCAATATAACTCAAGGAGAATAATTAACATGACATGTATAGCATATGAATTCAACTCTGATTAACCACATGCAATGAAGTACCATACTCTCAACAGAGTCCCCTAACCATCCATCGGTTAGGTGAACTCCCCAACTAGGCATGGTTAGGTGAACTCCCCTACCCTCCCACACCTTCCAATACTCTCAAAAAGCTCACAAGCCCCAACTGTCAGCGAGCTGGTTGGCGGTCAAAACCCCCCTGACAGGGTCCCCTCAAATACACAGGTCAAGCCCTGTTGGTGTGTTGGTCGGTGAACCGGCGGGGCGCG
>JAUPMG010249866.1:0-22236 GCA_031762675.1 Pachysandra terminalis
CCCTGGGTGTTAATCCCTAAATGTAAGAAATAGCTACGGGAATTGAGCCCGGGTAGGTTGAAAGTCCTACAAAACCATGCTGTACACGTGGGAATTATGAATTAGCCATAGTGGTTGTGGAACGAGGTGGAGACATTTGGGTGGACCGGCTGATCATCGGAGGGTGCATTCATGAGCATGCATTGAGTGTTGATATTGCTATGTTGATTACAATTGGCTACCCTCAATATATGTATTCTCTCGATGGTGTTGACATGATATTAGGAATTATGTTTTGATATGATAGCATATGATTGTAGTCTCCATGTTGTAAATATGATATTGATGTGTTGTTTGGACTAACGTTATCCCTTGAGGATGGATGACAGCATTGTTTCTTACTGGGCATTCCAACCTCACGCAACTTACTCATGTTGCAGGTTGAGGTGGCATGAGGGATGGACTTGGATTGCTGATTTATTTATTTCTATTTGAGTATAGTTTTAACTGGTGTAATGAGATTGGATCTATGTTGGTTTACTTTATTGGGAATTCCAGCTCTTCTGAAGCCTAATGTTTTGATTTAGTTTATACATCGTGCTTCTGCACTCTGATTATTCTTGTATGGTTGAGTTTTCGTTTTGGTGTTCTGCGTTCCACGGTAGGGAGCCCAAAGGTCTCACCTTGTGATCCGTGCCTCCCGTATAGGGATTCATGCCATGGGATTCGGGGCGTGATAAAGTACATGCAAGTGAATGTGGTGAACACCAAGAAAAAAGAAAACTCTATCATCAACTGTTGAGCATCAGGTATTATTGGCCGACCATAGAAAAGGATATCGTGACTCACGTCAAGCATTTCCATGCATGCCAAGTCCAAGGCGACCTCGTACATGTTCCAACTGTTATGTTGCAACATATTAAAACTCCATGGCATTTCCACACATGGGGCCTCAACCTGATTGGGCCCATCCACCCACCCTTGAAAGGACACTGTTGGATACTAGTAGCCACTGAATACTTCACCACGTGGGTCGAGGACATACCATTGAAGAAAGAAACTGGGTAAGCAGTGACCCAATTCATAAAGGAGAACATCAAATGTCGATTTGAAATACCAAGTCGTATCCTCTCAAACAATGGCACGCTCTTCCTTAACTGACATGTACGACATTTGTTGCGCACGTACCATATAAAACATGTGAAGTCCAGACCCTACAATCCGAAAGGAAATGAACAGGCTGAAAGAACGAACATGTCACTCATCAAGGTTATTAGAAAGATGGTTTATAATAACCACAGTAAATGGCGCAATTGCATACCCTTGGCGCTGTGGGCATGCCGAACATCTACACGGAGTCCCACGGGGTATACACCTTTCAATCTGGTGTACGGAGCAGAGACCATGTTACCAGTTGAACTCTCCATTCCAACAGAGAGGATCTTCACCAACTCATCCATAGATTGGATGACCAATCATGTCTCACTGGGACATCATCAAACCTCGAAGCACTAGAAACGAGGTGAAGTGAAGTTGAATCAAAGACAGTCCGCCTACTAAGCATAGATCACCCGAGCATATAACAAGATGGTCAAACCAAGGACCTTCTCTGAGGACTACCTCGTCCTGAGGACAACGATGCACTATGGAAAGGCCTTTCAGCGTTCAAGTATATACCCAAATGGGAAGGACTGTACGTGGTTTGAGAAACATAAGCCACAGGGTATTATCGCCTATCAACCATGGAAGGCGACAATCTGTTCGATCCGATTAATGGAAAATGGATGAAATAGTATTACTCATGAAGACGCTACATGTTATACACTTGGCGTCTAGCAATTATTTCATTTGTTTTGTTTCTTTTTGCCGTTTGGAAGGATTATCAATGAGAAGTTAGACAATGACAACATTTCTAATACCTATTGATAATATCATATAAGTATAACGATTACGACACGTGAGCGCCTTTTTTCGCTAGCAAAAAAAAGAATAAGAGTAGAGAAGAAAAATCGAACACATCCTAAGACAAACTACAACAGGCCAGTACCCAACACCGCTTATGCGTCTAAGGACTCTGGACGTTCCTGTGCCTCTGCCTCCATTCCTTCTAAATGGTCAAGATCACTCTTCATCACCACCAATTTTGACTTCATATCAGATATAGCACCCATACATTGACTGCACGACTTCAATCCTCTCGAACAACCATGGCGCAGGAACTAGTGTTACCTGAAAGTCTATGATCCCCTTTCTGAGAATATTCACATTGTTCGATGAGAGTGTAGAGAGGGTATTCGACATTAGCAAGCCGAACAACACCGCCATCTCCTCATAAAGAGCGTTCTGAATTCTTAGCATTTGATAGCCCATAGACGTTGTGATATCTCCATATTTTCCAATTATACGATCCACAATACTGGAAGTCACCGTCAACACCGAATGGCCTTGAACGTTAACCTTAACTGTGGGAAGTAACTTGGGCTTGCGCCCAGATCTAGGAACCGTCACTTGCGCTTGAACATCCATCGGACCAGTCTCGTCCTTGGTCGAGCCTTAGCCTGGGCTGTCAGTTAAAGAAATTGTCCCTACCTCACTACTTGCGGCTAGAGGCCGCGACGCCTTCTGCACCTCCAAATATGAACGAGCAGCCCACCTGCTTGCCACCACCATCGGATCGAGGCAGTTCCTTTGACCTATCCCCACCAGCATCACCCCTCGAAATGGTTCGCTCATTCCGACGTGCCCGGGATCAGAGCGACACGACACTTGACTCCTCAAACTCACCATGGCTCCACTTGGGATCCGTTCCTCCTGGATACCCTATTCAAAACCAGAATCCGAATAGTCCTCCCCAGAGCTGGACTCTGCGTCCACGACACCATGGAAAGCAGAAGGCTTTCCCCTCACAGGTTGCCCCGCACTGCCCCACTCTTGTAGCGTACTCACCACTCTAGCCTTCACCACAACAGAAGGGATGATCACGTCTGCCAATGCATCCAAATGAATGGGAAAACCCTCAGAACTCTTCATAGCAGAAGGCAAGGTTGTTGAGGCCCTTGTCGACTCCACACCTCTGCCCTATGGGGGAAACAACAACATCACATATATATGTACACATCAGGTGACTACAAGGATAGAGAAAAGATTGAATGAATCTGTAATAACCCAAACTAAAATAATAGGTAGAGCTGGCAATGTCTGACCCAACCCGTCAACCCGACCCGACCCAACCCGACTAAACGGGTTAGGCTTGACCCGTTTATTAAATGGGTTGGGTTTGGGTTTAGTTTTTGTCGACCCGTTGATAAACGGGTTGAACCCAACCCAACCTGTGCTGACCCGTTTAACCAGTTTAATGTAGTTTTTTTTTTCCTCTTTAATTTAGTATTTTACTATTTTTATATTTCATAGGTTAAAATATATTTTTAATGTTAAATAGATTTTTTTACAATATTTATTAAAAATATGATGTTAAATAGGGGAAGTGAATGATTTATTATTTTCTTAATTTAAAATTAAATTAAATTAAATTAATTAATTATTTAAATTTTAAACGGGTTGGCGTGTTCAATCCGTTTATTGGCGGGTCGGTTATAGGTCCATGTTTTCCTAACCTGTTAGTAAACGGGCCAAACCCGACCCAACTCGTTTAAGCCTCTACCCGTTTACAACCCGACCCAACCCGCCCCATTGCCAACCTTAATAATAGGGTTAATATGTAATTAACAAAAATATAGGGGTAAATTTAAAATTTTAGTAAGTTAGCTACATGTTTTACTTTGACTGTTTGTGATTGGTGGGGTGCACGGTAGGAAACTAAGTGCTTAACACACAATCATAACTCCTTAAGTTATAATGTGTGGCTAGGATCTTGTTAGAACTTCTAATCTAAATCAAGGACTTAGATTCAATAGGATTTAATACTAGTTATAACTTAATTAGGAATCCAACTTAGTAGATAATTAAATATTAGTTTAACTACAACTAGGAATCTAGATCTAAAGATTATAATTAAACTAATCTATTTTAATGGCTAGGATTAACTAGGGAATTAAAACCAATCCTAAACTAACAAAGAATAAGATTAGATAAGGTTAACTTATAATCCAATTAGATTTAGTATGCTTAGAATCAATGGTTAGGATTTCGAAGGAACACTTAGATTAATCTAATGGTTGTGATTAAAAAGGAAAGAGTTTAAATCTAAATAAGATTCAGATAGGACAAAGACTTTGATTAGTTCATCTTGAACTAGGATACTTTAATCTAAGGGTTAGAACTAGTCTAATCTAATATAAGGGATGGAATTTAAAACATAATCCTAGACTAAGAATAGCTCCTAGACTAAGTAGGAAACTGTAGGAAATCTATATAAACTAAAGGGTAGGAAGTATGAATCACAATTCAAAAGAGGAGAGATAGAGTGAAGAAGATTACTGGAGTTTTAGGAGCTGGGAGAAGTGGAAGAATTGCAGAAGACCGAAGAAGAAGAAGAAGAAGAAGAAGAGGAAGAAGAAACAATACCATTAAACATCAAAGGTAAGTATTCAGATTAAACCTTATTTTCGATATGAACTTAGGAGCATATGTCATATTCATTGAGTATGACATAACACTCTTTTCTTTTTCTTTACTCTTTTAGTAGAAAACATAATAAAAGTCTTTAAATCTTGGATTTCGAACACCATGCTTAATACAAGGTAGGAGGATAAGTTTTAATGAAGTTATAGTTTTGGGTTTGTTTTGGATTTAAATATTAATATGTGTGTTAGAACAATTTTTGTGCTAATTGCTACTTAAAGTTTACGAATTCATTGAAATTGTCTGATCTGGGTAGGTCAACAGACTTCCGCTGTGATGAAAGTGTGTCGATCCAACCCTGGGGCCGATCGGCAGACTTCCGGTGTGACGGATACCTTGTCAATCCCCTATGAAAATTAATCTGGTTAATGTTTGGTCTGCCGAGTGAACCAGTACACCTGTTACTCTGCCGAATCCTCTGTGTGTGCTTAATGTGGGTACTGTCTAGTTTGCCGAGTAAACCGGTACACCGGTTACTCCGCCGATTTTCTCCGAGCATATTGTTTTATGATTGATTTGTTGATATTAGCTAGTGTATGTTTATTTGATATATGATTGATCTAAGTTGATAAATTTGTGATGTAATTGGGCATGCATATCTTTTGTGAAAAACTTGACACATTGAGCTCTAAACTCATCATGATTATGCTATATACATATTTGAAATATTACTCACTCACGTACACAATATTGCTTGATTAGTTAATGTACACGATTCGCTACACTTGCACGACATGTGCCTATTTAATGCATAATGACCTTGTATCAGGTCTAATGTTTGACTTGACCTCCATAATTTCATATTATTGGAATTTATGGACATAATGAGAGTGATTATAATCTGGAAATCATAAGATTGGTGAGGAAGTCCCGAATGAACTGATTTGCATGTGTTGAGGGACCATACATCCCAATAGACCAATATTTTTGTTTATTCCCTAGGTGAGGGATAAGCCTTGTTTGGGGTATCTCAAGAGACTTGTGGAAAGATGATAGGTGAGGGATAATTCACATTAGTGAATCCCAATATCTGAATCATATGAGTGGAATTTTGTTACTAGATCGGCTAATGTATGATTCACAAATGAAGTTTTAGGTAATGCCTTGGGAGTTGTCCCTATGATCGAAAATAAGTGAGGGGATTGAGCTCTCTAGGTCAAAGCCATTGCGCAGATAGAATAATCAACTATTTCTGCCATATATTGGGGATGAATTCTGGGTGCATCTTGGGTAGTATGATTAAGATCGGCTATGAAACATACACTAATCGAATGCCAAACAACATGCATATTTGATATCATATTTTTGTGCAGGAATCACATGTGGTGATTATATTTATTATTGTATGAGCATGCATTCATTCATTAATAATTGAACCAGCACATTGCATTGCACATCTCATTATATCATATTGCTTTATGTCTCATTCATGTCATTGATTTTATATACTAACTATTCTGTTTTTGTCTATGGGAATACTATTGGAGAGTGTCATTGACCTTACTTCAATCCAAAATACTGTTTATATTCGTTTATTTACTAAGCTAAGTGTAACTTATGCTTTCTAAGCAACATATTTCAGGACCGATAGATGATGGACAGCAGGACCTTGGTGATCAAGAGGGAGGAGAAGGACATGATGAAGAACTTAGTTTTTATCAGAGTATTGTTTGATGATTTTAATAGAAATTGTAGTGGGAATAGTAGTATTTATATTTTTAAAGACTTATTATCATTAGGACCAAATTTGAGTAGTTTAATAGGGGTTTGATTGAAGCACGAGACTTAGAGTTACATTTTATTTCCGTTGTTTTATGTTTGAAGATTGTTTTGGATGAATATTACTCTTAATAATATTATTTTCCAGAACTTTATTTTATAATTATCTTAATTAATTCAATGGTTTGGTAATGTATTACTTATTCACTCCAATAGGGATATGGGGTGAGAGTTATATCTTAAATTTAGGGACTCCTATGAAATTTTCAGGTTTAGGATGTGACATCCATGGAATTCATTTCATCTTGCATTGCAACCATCCATTTCTCCGAAGCAGGTGATGAAAATGCCTCCTGGTATGAACTAGGCACATCAACATCTAACATGGCAGTCATGAACGACTCACCCTCAATTGAAAAATAACGACAGAATTTTTCCACGACTACTCCAACGCATGGGATTGCTGGAATCTGTGTCCTCTGGGACACTCCGACTAGGTGGTAATCCACTCCCACTGTCCACTACTTCCATAGAATCCATAGGATCATGTTGATAATTGAAGCTCTCGTTATTGTTTGGATATGGGGTGATCTCCGCTGATCCCAACTCTAGCTTATTCATCTCGAAGAGCTCCAGATTCATCCCTGATCTCTTCCTGCTTGGGAAATCATCCTCAATGAAATTCACATCATGTGACTCGATTTGTGTTAGACCCCCATCGGTTTGTTCACAGACAAAGACGTAGCCCTTAGAGTGTTCTGAGTATCTCACAAAGATGCACTTAAGCTGCTCTCTTGTCTAGCTTCCCTTTCTGGTGGGAAGACACATGAACATGACTTGTCAACCCCTATGGCCTCATGTGAGTTAGGTCAAACGCTCTACTTGTCCACAATTGATATGTTGTGCTAGGAACTAACTTCGTAAGGACACGGTTCAAGAAGTAGGTCGTAGTTATCAGTGGATCTCCCTAAAAACTAATGGATAGGGATGCATGCACCATCATCGACCTCACCACGTCTAATAAGGTACAATTCCTTCTCTCTTCTACATCATTCTATTGAAGTGTGCTTGGAACCGTCAATTTCCTACAAATTTCCAATTTCTTCACATAACTCTAGAGACATATCAGATAAATACTTGCGTCCTCTATTGGTATGGAGACACTTTTTGTGTCAATCCAATTGGTTCTCGACTTCCAACACAAAGCATCTAAAATAATTTAATGCTTCCGAATTGTGGGAAATCAAGTACACAACCGTAGTGTGTGTAATCATCGATGAATGTGATGAAATTGGAATTTTTGTGGTGGGTCCTAACATTGATTGATTCACATTTGTCAAATGGACTAACTCTAAAAGAACGGTTTCTCTCATTGCCTTAACAAATGTTTTCTTACATGACTTACCGACAAAACAATGCTCATAAATAGGTAACCGAACCTTGGCAAGCAATCCTAGTAGACCTACTTTAGCTAATCGGTTTATCCTCTTTAGTCCTATGTGGCCTAGTCTAGCATGCAATCTCAATGAATCAGAAATAATATTAAAATCATCATGAAGACTCAAATTAGAAATCAAATTTGAATCACTTGAATTATCAATATCAAGTGTAAACAGACCATCAGAAATAAATCTTCTACCATATAAAATTGACTCTACAGAAATGGAGATGCAGTCTCTACTGAAAATAATAGAAAAAATTAGTCTACGTAACTCTACTACTAAGAAGAGACAACGACAAATGGCGGGTCCATAGAGTACGTCATGAAGCATCAGTGCGCGGGTTTCTCACATCTTCAGTAGGTACGTGCCAACTCCTAGCACATCCACGCTGGTACTGTTCCCCATGTATCCTTTCTGACTCCCTGTTAGTATCCATCTGTAATCCATGAACCCATCTCGCTCTCTGGCAATGTGTCTGCTCACTCCGAAATCTACAATGCAATCAGGACTAGATTAAGCAAACAAGACATCAGTGCAAACCATGTAACAATAGTTAGAGGTTGGGTCAGTTCGTACTTGCTTCTGCTCGGTGCAATAACGAACAAAGTGTCTAAACTTATCGCAGTTGTAGCAGATCACCTTGGATATGTCTTTATTTCCACCACGCTCCCTTTAAGGTGCTTGATACTTGTGCCTGCCTTTAACGCCTTCTCAACTGTTTCCCCTTGTTGGGGGCACCTTACCCTTGCGCTTGCGCCCAGACCTAGTTGTCCTGTGCTTCCTCAGTTTGGCTAAGAGCGCAGTGCTGTTAGATCTTGTGGTCTGACGCTTTGCCTCAATCTCAAGATGACGCACCAAGTCGTTGAACATTTTAATGTTCTCGTTGTGTATCATGGTGAACTTCATGTGCTCCCACGAGTTAAGTAGGGACCTCAGAACAGCGAGAATCTGCTACTCATCTGTCAAGCTAGTTGTTCCCCATGGCTTTCAAATCTCGTATCATAAACAACATCTTCCTAAGATGCTCAACCAAATCTCACGCTGTGAGCCATCTTGAAGGTCTCAAACTTCATCGTCAGTGCACGTAATCTGGTAGCCGAAATACCAGCGAACGCGAGTTTCAGTGTGCTCCACATCTCAAGTGCAGTCTTATAGGCCTTGAATTTGCTAATAACGTCATTGTGCATACTACTTAACATAATAAATTATGCACAATGATCCATCTTGGCCCAAGCCTGATAGGCTTCTATGTCTCTACGATGCTGGGCAATGGTCCCCTCCTCAGGATAAACTAGATTATGTGATAAAGTCTCTAGGGCCTCAGACTCATCGAGGAGATATTGGATCTTCCTATGACAAATGCCATAGTTCTTACCATCCAATTTCTCATCCTTGTTTTGGGTCAGCTACTATACTTTTAGCAGCCATATCGCTACAATTAAAGTTACACATTTAATTATCATCTCATATACACACATATTGTTGATTTTGCATCATTATCTAGCATCAAACAATAACATTAATATTTTATTTATCAGATCAAAAACACACTAGACTGTGGTCAAATACATAATCATCACCAATAAAATAAACTTTTAATACTACTTTTAATCCCTAATATAAAAAACCCATCTAGGAAATCACATAATCTCTACTAGGATATTATTCACATATAAATACATATTTATTATCCAAATAAAATAATTAAAGCATGCCTTAGTACTCTAGCATATCATATAAAAGGCACAACTTTAATTAGAATTCAAAATAAATTATTTAAAATTAATTCTGAATTTTCTGGGTCCTCCGGTCGACCGAAGGTTTTTGTTTGGTTGACCGAGGGGGGTCCGGTTCGTCCTTCGACCGACCGAACACACTCGGTCGCAAATTGCAGAATCTTAGTATGCTGTTGTTTGTCGTTGCTCGATCGACTGAGGGGTTTGTTTGGTCGACTAAGAACGGTATGTTGGGTCGATTGAACAGTCTCTTCGGTCAACTGAGAAGGCGAATCTAGTTTTTAAGAATAGGTAATTAATCCAATTAAAAACCTACTCTAATCCCTTCGACCCATCATTGTTTAGGTGTTAAAAACTCATAATTAACACCCCAAAACAATGATGATCTCAACGTATGGTTGCACAATCGATCCTCTCTTGATCGTTGATGCAACCATGCATGTACATGCTGTTTTTCTACAAAATAGCAACTCGATTCCTTCTTAAATGAGTTTTCTCGACATACCTCAATCCAATGAAGACGAATTGCAGCGGCTCTCATACCAATGAAGGTTGTAGATGAATTGGATCATGTACCTCGATGCACACAAACCCGAATATGCAGCAGAAGATCTCTATCGAATTGAAAAACATCCCACGTCGGTATGTGTGATTATGAGAACCACACACAGTAATGCACACACTCAAATGACTAGATCTCTCTATGGGATTCTAGGCAATCCAAATTTAAAGGAGGAAGAAAAGATGAAGAGAGGAGAGATTCTCTAGGGTTAGAAATCTCAACAAAACTTGGAGACTTGTTTTGGGAGGGAGAAGTCTCCTAAATAAGAGGCTCAACTCAACTCTATCTTGGACTCTTTCCTAATCCCATTAGGAGATTGAGTCCTAGTCACACTTGGTTTCACACCAAGCATGGATATTCGATCCAATAAGTAGGGACCCGGGTCAGATCAACCAGACCGGGCCAACCGAGTCGACCCAACACATAAATCCAACATTAAGGACATGATTAGAGAGAGAGAGAGAGAGAGAGAGAGAGAGAGAGAGAGAGAGAGAGAGAGAGAGAGAGAGAGAGAGAGAATATGGATTTGGATTGAAAATTCTTTGTAGCCCTAGGTTCCCCTACCCTTCACCTATCTCCTGACAATATACATATTGAAAGATAGTTCTTAGGATTTGAGATCAAATCCCGTCTTTCACCAAAATTAAAAGATGTTGAAAATATAGATCTTACTAAATCAGTGAAGATACAATTAGAGATATGAATGCTCAATTAGTGGTAAATCAAATTGTTGACAAATATAGATCTTACCAAATCAGTGAAGATACAATTAGAGATATGAATGCTCAATTAGTGGTATCAAATCTTGTATCTTTAGCAAGTATAGGAGAGGATGAAGCTGTGTAGGCATACCTACCATAAAATGTGTATCAAGAGAAATTATATGTAATGGAATCCCTGTAATCCCTCCTTATGAAAGTTTTGGGGATTACACTCGTGGATGTAGGCACTCTTTTGTCGAGCCACGTTAACTCTCCTCTCTTCTATGTGTGTGCATAATGACCATATGCTATCAAAGCGGGAGGTTGAGTGTTCGAATCCCGGGGTGTCAATATTTTTGTGTTTATTTTCCCACGGATTTGGTGTTCTCATGCAGGTGTGTGTTTGCCTCGGTGCCCTGTGTTATCCCATGGATGTGTTGTTCCCGTGCGGAGCCCGTAGGTGCAGGGGGTGTTGAACCATTTGATATACATTGTTGTACCTTTCTCTAATAGTTTGAGCTTTTAGATTCTGTGTTTATTCTCCCACGGATGTGTTGTTCTCATGCAGGTGTGTGTTTGCCTCGTGGCCAGTGTTATCCCATGGATGTGTTGTTCCCGTGCAGAGCCCGTAGGTGTGGGAGGTGTTGAACCATTTGATATACATTGTTGTACAGTTCTCTAATAGTTTGAGCTTTTAGAGCAAACTGGCTTGAGCCTTTAGAGCAAACGGTGTTTAACATGGTATCAGAGCAGGTTGCTCCATTGTTCTGCTGCTCCTTCATCTTTTTGTTGCTGCTATTCATTCTATTGGTATTATTTATTTCCTATCAACATCGGGTCAGATCTTCTTATCTTCTCTCTTATACTTGATTTCAACTGAAATCATTTAAAAATGACATATGATCAAGATGCATGCTAATACAAGCATCAGACTTACAACAGTTCCATTCAATGGATAAATTATTTGTCATGGTCTAGAGCTATCACCGTATCCCTAGGAGGTCGTTCCAAGCTAGAGTACATAAATGAGAAAAAAAGGAAGTGCCTGAACTCAAATATCCTAAATATGATGAATGGCAAGCCAATAACCAACTGATCATGCCTTGGTTATTCAATTCCATGGAGCCTAAAATTTATGAAATATTTGCCCATGCAGAGACTGCCAAAGACCTACAGGACTCTATTAAAGCCATGTACGTGCAACACAACAATGCTTCAAGGATTCTTCAACTGAAACAAGATCTCTCCCAAGCAAAACAAGGTGACCAATCCTTCACTGATCACCTTGGATGTATGAAAAAAAATGGGATGAATTACAACTATATCATCCTCTTACAACTGATCTTAAAACTCTCCAGACCAGAGAAGAACATGATAAAAAATTTCAGCTACTTGCTAGCTTGAAACATGAGTATGAAAATCTACGGAGTCAAATTCTTTTTAAGTCCTGAACTTCCATCTCTAACAAGTGTTTGTGCATCTATTCAACAAGAAGAAACTCGTTGGCAGATTATGAACTTCGAATCAAAATTAGAGAAAGATTCAGTGGAAAATAATGCCCTTGTTGCAAATAAGAAAGCAAAAATTCCTACATTCTCTAGCAATAGAAACTTGGGCTCCACCGGAGGTAGAGGTCAAGGTCGTGGTTTTCGTTCCTCAGTTCGTTATGAGAACTGTAATTGTCTTGGACATTCTAAAGACAAATGTTGGCTTTTGTATCCTCATCTACGACCTACAAGAGATAAAAATTATGAAGATAGCGTAGCAACACAAGCCACTTCATCTGATTCCCAAGCCTCCTTGGAGAAAATCACTCAATTACTGTAGAAGCTTGTTCATTGTGGCTCTTCCACACAAGATTCCTCTTCGTCCTTGGCTCATGATTCTGGTAATACCTTTGCCCTTCTCTCTTTTAGTAATTCTACATGGGTTGTTGATTTAGATCCTATCGACCACATGTGTAGTGATTCTACCTTCTTGTATGATATTCATCATGTCAAACATTCTGTTTCTATAGCCAATGTTTCCCGCGTCCCCATCCAAGGAATTGGGAAAACCCATATCTTCTCATCTCCTTCTGATATTCTGTTCATCCCGTCATTCTCCTTTAATTTGTCATATGTAAGCAAGATCACTAAAGAATTGAACTGCAATGTTATTTTCTCTCTATATGTTGTGACTTTTTAGGACATGGCCACGGGGATGAAGATTGGTGAAGGACATCTCAACCATGGATTGTACAGCTTCAATCCACAAAGTACGGCAATGACTGTAAGGACCAAATAATGTACCTCCATGCTATGGCACAACAGATTGGGGCACCCGTCAGATCAAATTCTTAAACTTTTGTATCCTACTTTACTTTTAGATTCCAATAATTGTGAGATTTGTCACTTTTCAGAGCAACATAGATTACCTTTCTCTAATTGTTTGCATGTTTCTAAAAAACCTTTTGATTTGGTTCATTCAGATGTGTGGGGTCCAGCCCCTATTGAGTCTCGGGATGGATACAAATATTTTATTACTTTTATTGATGATAAGTCACAGACCACATGGGTTTATTTGTTGAAATCTAAAAGTGATGCATTGACCACCTTTCATGATTTTTGTCATATGATATCTACTCAGTTTGGTGCACAAATTAAGATTTTAAGGACTAATAACAGTCGTGAATATGACAACAAACTGTTCTCGTCCTACCTCAAAAGCTTAGGTAGTCTTCACCAAACCACTTGTGTTGGAACACCCCAACAAAATGGGATAGCTGAACGGAAAAATAGACACTTGCTTGAAGTCACCGGGTCATTAATGTTTCAAACAAACCTCCCAAAGAATTATTGGTCTGATGCAATCTTAACTAGTTGTTATCTAATAAATAGGCTTCCCATAAGGGTGTTGAAAAACATGTCACCGTTGGAAGTTTGAAAGGGTAGGAAGATTGACCTATCCCATCTTCTGGTTTTTGGCTGCAGTTGGTTTATACATTTACAAAATATTGGAAAGCTTGACCATCATGCTACCGAGTGTGTCTTTCTGGCTTATTCATGTACGAAAAAGGGATATAAGTGCTATGACCCAAAAGCACAAAAAATGTATGTTTTTAAAGAAGTCTCTTTTATTGAGAATGAAGTCTTTTTTCAGAAAATCTCACTGCAGACTCAGGCGGATCAAATTCAGGGGGAGGATTATAGTGAATCTGCTCCCTTGTTGTCACACCCCAAAACCTGTAGCACGAATCCCTATGCGGGCGGCACAAATCTCGAGGTGAGACCTTCGGGTTCCAACCATGGAATGCGGATCACGGTATCAAAATACCAACGATAAAAGTAATAATGATCACTTCTATTAAACTCAGAGTGCGGAAGCTAAATAAAACTTATTATAAATAACTGACTTCAGAAGAGTCACTACCTCACAAAAATAAAAGAATTTGATAAAAGATTGAATCCTATTACATCCAAATTATCCGCGAAACATAAAAGTATTGTTCAAACAGAAATAAAAGAAGTCCAACCACTAATCGTCCATCCTCATCCTATCTCAACCTGCAACATAAAAGTCACGTGATCTTGGAATGCCCAGTAAGACCATATCTGTCATCCATTCTCATGGAACATCATAGTCAAAGCCAATGAACAACAATATAGAATTTCGATAAATAAGAATATTGGACAATTATAGATTTATGAATGATATGAGTATGCTATGAAATGAGGTGTCATTCAGATGATCCTACGTGATATGCTCAATCAAGAAATGCAAGGATGCTATGCTATGTAATGTACTAGGCAAATTTTCCCTGTCAAGTGACCCTCATCTGTAACTTCACCGTTAAGAATCAATTCGGGATATAGGCCACCAGGAACAACCGAATTCCCCTCTCTTCGTTCGGGGTCGCTAACCCATGGTACGAAGGCCACCACTTGCTGATTTTTGAGTTTAACTACTCGAGGTTTAGCCAACCGTATAAAACTACGTTGAATCCTACCCTTATTTAAACGAGACTTTCACCCGTTGGTATAGTCAACTCAACCAAAAAACCTCACAAGGAAATCCCATGCTCTCTTCTCGGTTTCACTTAACAGTCCACATAGGCCTAGTATGCATGCAACTATTAACTTATGACTCAAATGATAATTCCCATCAGAAGCTATCCACGCGCCCATACACACGGATAATCCAATTGGAAATCATCATAAGTTTCCTAACCAGTGTACAAACCAATCCAAACAATGTTATCCGTCACTGCTCGGTTGACCGGACAAACTAATCAATCCAATATCAGTAGAATTTCCAGTGACAACGCCCTTCGGAAGTTATACGTGTGCCCATGCACACGAATAATCTGCCGGATGCCATCACGAGTATCATTTCCATGAGTACAAGGAAATCAAACAATAATAAAAGTCCACTTACACTCATCAAACACATGGAGTTCATAGCCCCAGGTCAAGGTCAAGTCAATAGTGTAGGATGTACTGTGGAACTCAAAGTTGATTCCCCGCAGGTAGGCTAGAGCCTTCTGACCATACTTTGATTCCAAAAGTCCATAAACTAGTTGGTAGGGTAACGTGTGTTGTGGAACTCAAAGTCGATTCCCCGCAAGCAGACTAGAGCCTTCAGACCATCCTTTGATTCCAAGAGACCATATCTCACTCACAAGGCACAAACCCTTAACCAAAACCAACCAAACGTCCAATCTGTGCCCCTGTCACATCCCCGTCGGCAGCACAACCGGTGTACCAGTGCCTGCTGATGGGGTTCTTAAAGGGTGATTTAGTCTCTGTCGGCAGGCTCACCGGTGTACCGATGCCTGTCGATGAGTCACGAATCTGGGACTTTTCCCATGATCCTGGAAACCCCAATCTGAGCTTACTTTTGATCCGGCTCAATAGAAATCAATTTCAATACTTCTAATCAATACCAAATCAACCAGAAATACATTAGATCATCATTCGGCAAAATCAATGGAATAAATCAAATATTTAATAACACTCACGCACGATGTAAATCCAAAACACAAATCAAAAGAACAATCTCTATATTATCAAATATCAAATATAATCGAATATAACATGCTTTCCTACTTAAGGCATCCACAATACAATTTCATACGATAAATCCGATATTAACCACAACATTCCTTAAGAAATATACAGAAAATGAGACTTACTCTATAGTTTAGATATTCGACTAGTATGAGTTTTCCTTTCCTTTCTTCCTCTTCTTCTTCTCCCTTGCTTTTTTCCACATCTATCTTCAGCCTCCGTTCTTTCTCTTTCTCTTATTTTCTGCTCTCTAAAAACTCAAACCCTAATCCTCCAAACCCAAAAACATTATTCACGTCGTATTATTTGCCCCTTTTTGTTAACTTCTCCAATTCACTTAATTTACTTCCTAAACCTCTCATAAATTCCCACACATACTTACCAGGGCCACATAAAAGAGACATTTTCAGCAAATACTATCCAAGTTGGGTTCCATTGACATGTACACCTCAAACTTGAGGGAGAGTGTCGACAAATATAGATCTTACCAAATCAGTGAAGATACAGTTAAAGATATAAATGCTCAATTAGTGGTAAATCAAATTGTTGACAACTATAAAAGTTACCAAAACAGTGAAGATACCGTTAGAGATATAAATGTTCAATTAATGGTAAATCAAATCTTGTATCTTTAGCAAGTATAAGAGAGGATGAAGCTATGTAAGTATTCATAAAATGTGTATCAAGAGAAATTATATATAGTGGAATCCCCGTAATCCCTACTTGTGAAAGTTTTGGGGCTTACATTCGTAGATGTAGGCACTCTTTTGCCAAACCACGTTAACTCTCCTCTCTTCTATGTTTGTGCAAAAAGACCATAAAAGATAATGAAAGAATTGCGATAATTGATTTGCCACTCAACCAAGATCTAGTTATCCTTCAAATTGACCGCTATGTTTGGCTTTCCATGGCGAACAAACTCCCAAATAGAGGTGGACCCTAAAGACAAGGGTGCTACATAATGTTGCCAAAAGGAACGTATCCAAAAAAAATGCAAGCAAGATCTTTCGCAAACTTTCGAACCAAAACACAAGCAAGAACTTCCTCACAGATGAACACGTGGGAATGGAGAATATTATTTCTATATGGCCTAATCTTTCTAGAAATTGCAACCCAATCAATTTCAATCCAAGGAAAAAATATGTTTCAAGCCAACAACCCCTCTTTAGTCCTGGAGATGGAAAACATCCCTTTCCTTTTGACCATTTCTCACACGCACAATTACGTACAATACCATGTGAATCAAGTCCCATCATCTTCAATGAATCCTTTGACCAAAATCAACCTAACCCCATTGATGATCTACACCGTTCAAACCAATCCTTCTCCATCTTGGACCTGAAACAACATACAACTTTAGCAGTCCGATATCGACTTTAAAAAAAAAAATTATATAACAAATCCTCTGTTAATATATATATATATATATATATATATTATAATAAGGATTTTACACGTGACAAATTTATAACAAATCCTCTGTTAAGTGAACGGTTTGGATTTGTCATTGCTCCTCTTAGCAGGGTTTTAACTCTCGGGATCTTGGATAGGATCGGTTTTGGCCGATCCCGATCCGGATTGGCGATATCGGCCGATCCGATTCAAAAGTTGGATCGACCTGACCGATCGCCGAAATGACGATACTGATCACTGGATCGGCGACACCGGTCAGACTGGTCCAAGCCGATACCTATTGGGTTGTTCATTTTATAAATTAAAAAATAAAAATAAAAAACTTTGAATTGGTTGGATCAATCCGATCTAGTCACTACACCAGTTTAGATCGGTCGATCCGTATTGTATCGGTCGGACCGATTCAATTCAAAACCACTTGATACAATAATTGTATCGTGACTTGGGATCGGACCGGTCCTGGCCGATCCCAATACGAACGGGCAGATCCAGATCGGATCGGTCCGACTCTTGAAACCATGTCTCTGAGAAATCCCATGTCTCACTAGATAACTAATTTTGGTGTGACAGACCAACATAGCTTTGAGTAAATTGGGTCCCACAAACTAAGGGTTCCAAACACGTTAGTCATTGGTACCGTGCTGTACCGTGTTGAATAATAGACTACATGTAGTGGATGTCATGTTAAGAAATCAAATAACGAAAAATAAACCTAAAAAAGAAATATAGAAAAATCAAGAAAAGCAGTATAATAATAAAATATGTAAGGCCACGTCACGAAGGACTTTCTTGCTAATCTCTTCGGCCGATTTGATTGATCGCTTAAAAGCCTTTCTGACTTAAACGACCAAAACTGCAACTAATTTTATAATTAAAAAATGATAATAATGGTCCAGTGTTTCGCAGATACAACAACTTTAACACTATTTATGTTCATCACTGTTCATGTACAGATAATCACATCATAGATGTGTCTCCTGGAGAATCTGTAAGAAGTTCAATGACGGACGATTTCAATCGGATGGTGTTGATGCCTTTGATTACTATCTATCACATACCCATTTGTGCCTAATCAAAATAAATAAGCAATTAATAAAAGAAAAAGAAGAGTAAAAACGCAGAAGATATATTGGAGGAGTCATTGGTTCTAGAAACTGCTGACCAGTAAAAAAGAACCGGAATGAACCGGTCAACATAGGCGGCTCGCCCACCCCGACGTTCTGAAACTCTTTTCTTCCCACCAAAACTAACAGGAAGCAACGCAAGAGACTACCAACAGTGTATTAAACTAATAATATTCAAATACTAATAAAGAATTTGAACAAATAATATAAAAATTTAAAAAATTGGAATTTTTGTTCTTTGCAGGCTTTTCTGCTTCAATTCTCTCTTAATCTCTGTAAATGGTATCTAAAAATCTCAGTTATTAAGAAAAACAATTTTGCAATTCTTTCGATGCAATCTCAAGAACTGATGAAACAGTAATTTGAAGAACCAGAACCAGAAGAAGGAGAAGAAGGAGAAGAAGAAGAGGATCAACCATGTCAGAAGAAGATACTGAGCCGTTCCGGGTTTTTTTCATCTTTTTCTTAATCTTGGTTACAGGTACTAATCGAAATCTGTCTTCTGTACTTGTATTTCTGTTTCATTCTTTGAACTTACAATCTAAGTAATAGATAATTTCTTGAGCGGAATTCTGCTACTGCTTGAAGAGATTGAGTTCTCTATTTGTGAATTCGAAGGTTTCGAGTACTTAGAATCGCCAGTCTCAGAGTTTTTCAAGCTTCTTATAAATTACCAGATCAAAGCTTCTTGCAAACTTCTGTTAAGTTTGAACGCCTTGTCTTTTATTCTTTCGTTTCTTGCTCCCTGCAATAGAATGATTCCAAAAACTCATATTCTCAGACCATCTTTAGTTTCCAGCTTGAACGTATCTTTTTTTTTTTTGAAGTATGATTCATGATACTACTACTGCTGCTGAATTATCAAATGAATTCTTAGAATCTATTGATAACTTCAAAATCACTTTGTAATTCGATGTTTTTTGTTTTCTCCGGCAGGTCAGATTGTCTCCGGAAGCTCTCTAGACACAGATAAAGAAGTTCTGCTCCAGCTGAAAACATTTCTCAAAGATAATAATCCAGTAAACAGAGGTAGATACATGGAATGGAGTGACCAGAGTACATCTCCCTGTGACTGGCCAGGGATCTCTTGCAAAGGCAATAGCAAACGAGTCGCCGGTATCGACCTCTCCGATCACAACATCTCCGGCTATTTATTCTACAACTTCTCTGCTATAACCGAGCTTTCTGATCTTGATCTCTCCAAGAACACCTTCTGCGGCAAGATTCCTCCTGATTTGAGTCAATGCAAAAATCTCAGATTTCTCAATCTTTCTTATAATCTCATCGAAGGGGAACTGAATTTGTCTGGATTGAATAACCTAGAGTTGCTTGACCTGACTGTTAATAGGCTCAGTGGTGGAATTCAGTCTAATTTCCCAGCAATCTGCAATAGATTAGTCACTGTTAATATCTCCTCGAATAATTTCACAGGAAGGATTGACAACTGCTTCGACGAATGCTTGGATTTGAAGTATCTCGATCTAAGCTCGAACAATTTCAGTGGAGAGTTATGGTTAGGATTCCCGAGGCTGCGAGAGTTTTCTGTGTCAGAAAATATTTTCGGGGGCGTAGTCTCACCTTCCATTTTCAGCAATGTTTGCAATCTGGAAGTTCTGGACTTGTCGGAAAATCTGTTCCATGGAGAAGTACCTAAAGAGGTTGCAAACTGCAGAAGTTTGATTTCTTTGAATCTCTGGGGAAACAATTTCACCGGTCAAATTCCTTCCGAGATAGGAGTAATTTCAACTCTTGAAGCTCTCTACTTGGGAAACAACAGCTTCTCAAGCAAGATTCCAGAATCACTGCTCAACTGCAGTAAACTAGCATTTTTGGATTTAAGCAAGAATAACTTTGGAGGAGAAATACAAGAGATCTTCGGAAGATTTGTGCAGGTGAAATTCCTTATTCTGCATGGAAATTCATACAAAGGAGGAATATATACTTCAGGAATTCTCAAACTACAGAATGCTTCACGAATAGACCTCAGCTTCAACAATTTCTCTGGTCCATTACCAGTTCAAATCTCAGAAATGCCAAATCTGAAGTTTTTGATCCTTGCCTCCAATCAATTCTCTGGTAGTATACCGGCAGAATATGGAAACCTGCTACAACTCCAAGCTCTGGATCTCTCATTCAATCGACTAAGTGGATCGATACCTTCAACGTTTGGAAAGTTAAGGTCTCTCTTGTGGTTGATGCTTGCAAACAATTCACTCACAGGAGTTATTCCACCTGAATTAGGAAACTGCAGCAGCTTGTTATGGTTGAACCTTGCCAACAACCAATTCTCTGGGAAAATTCCTCCTGAATTATCAAATATTGGAAGAAATGTGACCCCAACTTTCATGTTAAATCGGGAAAAAACGGGGGTTACTGCCGGTTCAGGTGAGTGCTTGGCGATGAAGCGGTGGCTTCCTGCAGACTATCCCCCTTTCAGCTTTGTATACACTCTGCTTACTAGGAAGAGTTGCAGAAGCATTTGGGATAGGTTGCTCAAAGGGTATGGACTTTTTCCGATATGTCATGGTGGTTCAATGGTAAGAACATTACAAGTCTCTGGATATATACAACTCAGTGGAAATCAATTTTCTGGAGAGGTTCCTTCGGACATTGGGAAGATGCAGAATTTTAGTCTTGTCAATCTTGCAATGAATCAATTCTCTGGGAAACTTCCCCCAGAGATTGGACGGTTGCCTCTTGTTGTCTTCAATGTCTCTGATAACAAATTTTCCGGGGAAATTCCAACAGAGATTGCCCAAATTAAGTGCTTACGGAATCTTGATTTGTCCTACAACAATTTCTCCGGCTTGTTTCCAGAAAGCTTGAACAATATAACTGAACTGAGTAAGTTTAACATCTCATACAACCCATTCATCACCGGCATAATCCCATCATCTGGACAACTAGCAACATTCGAGAAAGAGTCCTTCCTCGGTGACCCACTGTTACAACTTCCATCTTTTATTAGAAACAGTACTGGAGAGAGCTCGGCCACCAACTCGAAATCTGCTGTAAAGAAAAAAAAGACTACAAGGATGACTGCATTCTTGGTGTTCTTCGCTTTAACTTTGGCCTTCTTGGTATGTGGGATTCTGTCCTTCATAGTCTGCATTGTCGTAAAAACCCCAGTAGACTCGCCAGAACTTCTGTTGGAAGGAGCGAAGTATAAGCATGACCTGTTTTCAAGTCCTGATGGCTCGTCTCCGGGAATGTCAGCTTCTATTAAAGTCATCCGTTTGGATAAAACAACATTTACGTATGCCGATATTCTAAAGGCTACTGAGAACTTCTCAGTTCAGAGAATTATTGGTAAGGGTGGGTTTGGAACAGTGTACCAAGGTGTATTGCCCGATGGAAGAGAAGTAGCAGTGAAGAAGCTACAGAGAGAAGGTGTCGAAGGGGAGAGGGAGTTTCGAGCTGAAATGGAGGTTTTGAGTGGTAACAGTTTTGGATGGCCACACCCAAACCTTGTAACTCTTTATGGGTGGTGCCTTAATGGATCAGAGAAGTTACTGGTATATGAGTATATGGAGGGTGGGAGCTTGGATGATCTTGTGTCAGACCGAATAAGGTTGACATGGAGAAGGCGTATTGATGTCTCGATCGATGTGGCGCGTGCATTAGTATTTCTCCACCACGAGTGTTTTCCCGCTATTGTTCACCGCGATGTTAAAGCTAGCAATGTGCTTCTGGATAAGGAGGGGAATGCATGTGTGACCGATTTTGGTCTGGCGAGGGTTGTTGACGCTGGGGATAGCCATGTGAGCACAATGGTGGCTGGAACAGTTGGGTATGTTGCACCAGAATACGGGCAGACATGGCAAGCAACGACAAAAGGTGATGTGTACAGCTTTGGTGTACCAGCAATGGAGTTGGCAACCGGGAGGAGGGCTGTGGATGGAGGGGAAGAGTGCCGGGTGGAGTGGGCTAG
>JAUPMG010249883.1:9987-22231 GCA_031762675.1 Pachysandra terminalis
CATTCAATGCTTAATGGGCAAGGTTGTGAAAGATATGTTTTTGTGTGTGACGCTGCACCATTCTGGCATCATCTTGAGCTGAGAGAGTGGTTGCTTTCCTTTGTAACTGCTTGGAAAAGAGAATCAAAGACCACAAGTCATTACTTTTGAGTATACAAGTCCTTTCTTTCTCACTTCCTAATACTATATATAACTGAAAGACAGTTGTGGACCCACTTTAGAGTTACTGAATAGAGATAGATGGAGTAAGCATCTATTTGATCAGATAGCATACTCTCAGCCGTTTGATTCTTAATGTACAACTTCCATTCCATGTATTCATTCACCAGTATAGAGCAGGCCTTGTGTCCCAAGAATACCTGGAGGTGCAAGTCAGCTGATTGCCACAATATTCTCTAGGTGCAAGTTAGTTACACAACGACGTTTCGTCATGTAGTTGGTCACACTGTAGGACATTGGAAATACTTTTAGTTAGCCAATACGACTAGCAATCTTTAATCAAAAAAAGAAAAAGAAAAGGCTAGCATTATATATAACTGAAAGACAGTTGTGGACCCACTTTAGAGTTACCGAATAGAATAGATGGACTAAGCATCTATTTGATCAGATGGGATGCTCTCAGCCGTTTGATTCTTAATGTACAACTTCCATTCTCATGTATTCTTTCACCAGTATAGATAGAGCAAGCCTTGTGTCCCAAGAATACATGGAAGCGCAAGTTAGCTGATTGCCACAATATTCTCTTGGTGCAAGTTAGACAGACGCGTCAGTGAGGATAGTGGAGAGTTATAAAAGCTAGTGAGGGAGGGAGCAGCTCGAACTCACCTGCATTAACGAGCTTATTCTCTTGAAGTTAGAAATCTCCGAGCTTTTGGTTTCAGGTGAGACTATTCTCTTCATTTGTTTCTACTTCTTAATTTCTTCTTTCGATTTTTGTTTGAAAGCTGAAGGAGTTTCGAATTTTGCTTTGCTTGTTTTCTATTCAAATTCAGTTTTTCGGGTGGCTTTGATTAGTATTTTTTTTTTTATTTATATGTAATGCTCCGTAGTTGAAACTGTTCTGCTGGAATTCTTCTTGTTGTTGATGGTTTTATGATCCGTGTTTGGAGCAATCGATTGTAAAATTCAGGCCAAAGCTGTTTTGGTTTGGATGCTTCCATGCATGTTTTTCAAGTGAAATTTTAATTTGGAAATTGCAATGCACTGAAAGGTTGTGGAAACAACCAAAACAGATTTGGTAAGAGAGATTTTAGAACTTCAAGTTGTATTAATGGTCTTGATTCTTAGATTAGTTTGTACTTTGTTGATGACATTGATTCAAAAGTTTTAAGGAAATGTTGCATTTCTTTGCAAATACTAGATCTTTTATGCTAGGTGCTTCTGATTCTTGATGTGAATCCTATGCTCTATTGTACTTTCCTTTTCATAAATACCCAATTCCTAAAACCTCCAGTTCCTTATTCTGACAGATGATATGTAGTTATGCTTGATATAGACTAAGTTGTTGACGAATTAACATGGGAATTTCTCATTATCGTGCTCCTTCATGTTCTTAATTCTGGATGACTTATTTTGGCATTGAGAAAATGAGTTGCACTGATTGTCATTCTTTCACCAAAGTTTGTATCACTGATATGACCTCCTTACTGTTTAATTTTGGCTTGTATCTTGCGCTGTTACTTTGTGTGTTGTTTTCTTGGTATTTATTAAAGATAACTATCCATAAGCAACTGTTCTACGACATGCTACTGGAGCACACATACTTCCATAGATAGTGTTTAAACTTGTCTTTCTCCATCATTATTTCCTTAGTGGCTATAGTTACAAGATTAATCGAAATGAGGATTTTGGATTATGAACATAGCCATAGCTGTAGAAAATGAGGATAGTGACATTATAGATGTTAACAACCATGCGGTTTTTCTTTCTCTTACTTTTCTCTACCTTTAATGTTTCTTCCCAACCCCAACAGTAGAACAAAGTTTGAACTGTTCTGTTTCTCAATGTATGAGTTTGTAGTTGAACTAATGGATTCCCTTGGAATTTTATAAATTGTCAAATTAAAAATGTCTTGTAGCCTATTCTGTTTAAAGTTGTCGGTGTTTTTTCTTCATATCAATTTGCTTATAGTGAAATGGAGTTTTATTACTTCAGAGTGCTTGTTGTAGCTACTGCAGATTATATTTAGTGCAGTGTGTATATGAAGTGGAACTTAGTATTAGTAATTACTAACTTGTTTTTATCCCACGAGATTGCAGTTTACTTGGGTGAAGATGGATAGGACGATTAAGGTTTTTGGATTTCCTTCTCATGTGACTGCGGAAGAGGTGAAGAAATTTTTAGAGAAATATACGGGCAAGGGAACTGTTTATGCTCTAAAGGTACGGCAATCTGAAAATGAAGGATCAAGAGCATATGCTATTATCCAATTCACAACTGCTAAACTTGCCATATCTATAATTGGCAAGGTTCGTAAGGGTCTACAATATTTGGGTTTTAATCTGAAGGCTCAGAACGCGACGTATGATATTATACAGAAACCAAGAACTCTAATGTTTGGTTTGGAAAACACGACTCTACATTTTGGTTGTCAGATCTCAGATAATAAGTTTTGTGCTCTCTGGAAAGAGGTAGACGTTGTAGTAAAGATTTGGTCTGGCCTGCGAAAATTATACTTCTTTCTATCTCATCAATCTGTGAACTACAAGCTGGAACTTTCTTTTGAGAGCCTTTGGCAGATCCAGCTATTTTGCACTCGCAGACCACGTTCAAAGTTTCTGCTGATTCAGGTTTACTTACTCTCTTGCTTCATGTAAAATAGTTTTATGGCTCATTTTGTTCTGGATTTTTTAGAGCTGGTTCAAGTTTCTTGCATTATATATAATGTTGATTGCTCACATGTTTCATTTAATTTTTAGGTGCTTGGTGCTCCTCGTATTTATGAGAAACTTCCACATTCTTCGGGACATATATCCGAAGATCCTACTGTAAACTATTTTAGGGATTCGCTAGACGATCAGTGGGTTAGAACAACTGACTTCACTCCATCCTGTTCTATTGGGCAGTCTTCTGGCCTTTGTTTGGAGCTTCCATACAACTGCAAGCTTCCAGATTTTTGTGAATACTTTTCTTATTATAAGGAAAATGAGGGGAAATTTGTGTTGGATAACGGAAATACTTTTTCTCGCAATTTGGATCTGGTTCCCATAGTTTGCCCTGACCAAGGACTTGACTTACCATACAAAATCCTATTTAAGATTAATTGCTTGGTTCAACATGGGTGTCTTGCAGGCCCATCACTTGATGATGCTTTTTTCCGGTTGGTTGATCCTTGTAAGTTGCCCATTGCCTTTATAGAACATGCTTTGGAAAAACTGTATCATCAAAGGGACTGTTGCTATGAACCTGTAAACTGGCTCACGGAGCAGTACAGAAAGTATAGTACATCTAACCATCTTCCTAAACCATCTGCTATTCCCTTAGATGCTGGCTTGGTATATGTTCACAGGATTCTGATTACCCCTTGTAAGATATATTTTTGCGGACCAGAGCTTATTGTTTCTAATTCTGTATTGCGCAATTTTGCTGAAGATATCGATAACTTCATCCGTGTTTCTTTTGTTGATGAGGACTTGGATAAATTGCGTTCAATGGATTTATCTGCACGTGCATATGCTAATGAGGAGAGGCACACAAAAATTTATGAAAGGATATTTTCTATATTGAGAAATGGCATTATTATTGGTAAAAAGAAATTTGATTTCCTCGCTTTCTCATCAAGTCAATTACGGGAGAACTCTTTGTGGATGTTTGCTTCAAGAAATGGACTTACATCAGCAAGTATAAGAGCTTGGATGGGTGATTTCGATAAGATAAGAAATGTGGCGAAATATGCAGCCAGATTGGGTCAGTCTTTCAGTTCATCAACAGAAACATTGAGTGTTGCTATAAGTGAAATTGAAAGTATACCTGATATAGAGGTTGAAAAGAATGGAATTAGATATGTTTTCTCCGACGGAATTGGGAAAATATCTGATGAATTTGCACAAAGAGTGGCAATGAAATGTGAAGTTAAAGGTGCTACTCCATCTGCTTTTCAAATCAGATATGGTGGGTATAAAGGTGTTGTGGCTGTTGATCCAATGTCAACAATGAAGTTATCATTGAGACCAAGTATGTGTAAGTATGCATCAAACAACATAAAACTAAATATTTTGTCCTGGAGCAAGTTTCTACCTTATTTCCTCAATCGACAGTTGATCACTCTTCTGTCCACACTTGGAGTTGAAGATCATGTGTTTGAAAAGAAGCAAAAAGATGTGGTAGATCAATTGGATTCTGTCTTAACAAATCCATTAAGGGCACAGGAGGTATTGGAGATAATGGCTCCTGGAGAAAACAGCAGTGTTCTCAAAGAACTGATCATGTGCGGCTATAAGCCCGAATCAGAACCATTTCTTTTGATGATGCTGCAAACATTTCAAGCATCAAAGCTGTTCGATCTTAGGACTAAAACAAGAATATTTATTCTGGATGGACGACAGATGATGGGATGCCTGGATGAAAGTAGAACCTTGGAATATGGTCAGGTATTTGTGCAAATTTCTAGCTCTGGACATAAACAGTTACACGACAATCCCCTCCTTATGCTCAGAAGAGGTGAATCAGGCGAGCATAATTTCGTGGTTCAGGGGAAGGTGATTGTTGCTAAAAACCCCTGCCTGCACCCTGGTGATATTCGTGTCTTGTGGGCGGTTGATGTGCCAGCTCTGCATCATATGGTGGACTGTGTTGTGTTTCCTCAACAAGGAGAAAGGTGAGATATGTTGTTTTCTTTTGGTAGTTTGATGTTAATGTATTGAATGCTATTGTGCTGTTTAGATAAGTAGTTTCTATTTATTTTATACTTCTGATTGATATGCTTGATATACATGACATGTCTCTTAAGTTAATTATTTGCAGTGTATTTTCTGTAAGTTTGCTGCTTTAATGAATGCTGGTTAATTTTTCGCTTTACTATTACTTTGAGTCAAACCATAAAGGAAGCTTCTTTTATATGGATCGATTTTTCTTTTATCTAGAGGTGGTGATAAATTTAGAATTTTCTTTGCATTTTCTATTTTATGGATATTGTTATTAGTTGATTTGAACGTACCTTTTCTTACTGATTATCAAGCAAGAAATGAAAGAAATTTCATGTATTGTTTACTTGTTGAGGTTTTATCTTCAAATCTGTTAGTCTGATTTATGCATATCCCCACCAGTGTTTTATTTCTACTATTGTCATTCTAAAATCACTTGTCTTTGCCTTTCTCGAACATATAACCACTACATCAATTAGACATTTCTTTCCTAGAAGACAGAAGGTGCCTTTTAAACCTGTTAAACTGGATATTTTTGTTTTTAATTGAAATCCTTGGGCCTAGGTGACTAATTCAAACTTTCCTAGTGTTCTGGAAATTAGAGGATAGAAGAATAAGATCTCGAAATGTACCACCAGATATTAAGCTATCAACAGCTTCTAACTTGGCTATGAAGGGGAAAAATTCTTGCCGGTTGCTTCATTTTCAGTAAAAGGACTCTTCTTATCTGGAATTTTCATTGATGATTTATAGAGAATACAATCAAGACACCTTTTACTACACCTACACTTACTAGACAGCCTACTTAAATGCATTACAGTCCCGAAGAACCATGGTTAAAAGTCTAAAGAGACTTGCTAACCAAACTAACATAATAGGTTCCCATAGCATAAAAGTAATGATCTTTAAACAAATGTTGTAAAACCTTTCTAGAATGAAAATAACCTTACGAAAAACATTAATATTGGTGTGTCGATAGCTAAAAGCGGATTGGAAATAGCATCACCCTACTAAAATACCTAAGACGTAAAATGAAAATGTCTAAATTTCTTGTGTAATTCCTGATGAGCAAAAAGACTAAAATACCCCTAAATCTAAATTTTATTCTTGAGCATTGCATTATTCTACTTAGGATGGAGAAAACCCAACTACAGTGAGTTCATTGTTAAAGTCCTCGGCTTGTTTTTTGGTCTTCAACTTGCCCAATACTCCCATTGTAGTCTCTCAAGGCTTGCTTTTGGAGGTATACTATTTTTTTTTATAACAGCAATCTCTTGTTGTAAAGAAGTTTTCATCAAGTTTGACTTTTGTCGAACACATCCAATATGCTTCATATGCATTTGTTATTTGATCCAACATTGGATGTACCTTTTCCAATTCCTAAACTACGTGTGATTCAATGCTTGTTTACTACTTTTTCATGCTGTTATATATGATTATATAAATCTAGAAAAGACATGCTTATGTGATATTGGTAAATGGGGTCATAGTTAACCATGCTCAGAGGCTTGTTATTCACTTTTTCTATGCATCTTTTTGGAATCTAGTGGGCATGGATTATTTCATCTGCATGTTTAACCGGAAAACACTATGATTAGAAATTTAAATGGTATGAAGTATGATATCTTGGGTGGTTTTTGCTTTATAAAATTATGCTTTGAGTTTTACTTGTTTCATTCTTTTGGCATAACATGAATGGCATGCACATTCCCAACATGCACCACATTGTAGTATTTTTTTCTAATGTTGATCAATTCGATTTTAGACCTCATCCAAGTGAGTGTTCGGGAAGTGATTTGGATGGAGATAGATACTTTGTCAGTTGGGACTCTGCACTTATCCCACCTCGTCAAGTTCAGCCCATGGAATATAGACCAGCGCCAAGTGAGCCCTTGGATCATGACGTTAAGATTGAGGTATTAAATCTTGCACACTATATAATCTGTTCAAGCAAATCTTTAACTCATTATTTTTCATTTATAAGTTTTTTTATTATTTTTTCCAGCACCTTAGTGTCTGGTTACAATTCAGGCATTGATGTTCTTTATAATTCATAATCCCTTGTAGTGTTTATTCATGCTATTACTTTGTGTTCCCGTCAGATTCCTTTTAACCTATTTAAACAAATACATTACCACCCAGTATAAGAATGTGATGATATGTACTCTTTTTTTTTTTTTTCTGATTAATGAGGGGAAAATTATATATATATAAGGAAAAAAAGGGGAGGGGGGGTGGGGTGGGGCAGTGGGATGTACATGGGTGCTTCAAGAGAAGCCCCTAGATGTGAAAGAAGAAAAGAAAGACAAAACAAAGGTACATTGATGGAATGTACTCATCGGTTGCTCATTGTATTTTAGATAAGGATCCTATATGTCCGTTTGATTCCATTGCACTTGCCTCTAATAGTTGCAAACTCTGATGTATTGACAATTTTGTTTAGATGAATATCTACCAACAACATTCACTCCCATATTTATGTAAGGACTATTAAGGAGGCTGTGTTGGAGCAATAGTGATGAGTTATTTCCCTGATGTGAAATAGGATAAGATTTTATTTCCCTGCTATGAAATGGTAAGATTGATAGGTAAGAAGTTACAGGAACCTTCTTAAAAAAGAATTTAGGAAAAGCGCTCTTGATATTGATGGCCTGTTAGAAGAAAGATGGACAAGGGGTTCTGGAAGCTAATTGGAATTCAAATCTATATACGTTAAGTGCCATTGTTGTCATAAGTCGGGTAACATGTTGGGGGATTGTTCTAAACTCAAAGATACATGTTTAACAAGTTAGCCTGATTTTTTCAATATATTGGGAGATTCACCTAATACATCGCTACATTTGATTTTGTAGAGGAAATGGTAATGTATCCATTAAAGTATATGAGAAATTTTTTTTGATGAAGAGAACTTGCAATTACTTATAAGTAACATTCTCTAATATCGAATATGATATGTTTCGATTTTCATTATTAATTATTAGAGGCCCTACTGTATACAATAGCATCCTTCATCTTTTGATATGAAACATGCATCTTACAGTGCATCTTTTCATGTGATATGTTTATACCTGTGGTACAGGAGGTTGAGGAATATTTCACAAACTATATTATGAACGATAGCCTTGGAATCATTTCCAATGCCCACACTGTATTTGCTGATAAGGAGCTTATGAAAGCAGAGAGTGATGCTTGTTTAAAGCTTGCAGAGCTTTGCTCAATTGCCGTTGATTTCCCTAAGACTGGTGTACCAGCTGAAATTCCATCTGATCTACATGTCAGAGAATATCCAGATTTCATGGAAAAGCCTGATAAACCCACCTATACATCACATGGAGTTATTGGAAAGCTTTTTAGATTGGTAAAAGACATTGCATTGGAGGCCAATTCCATTCAGTCCTTCACTTTAGAAGTCGCGGAGAAGTACTATGACCCTGACATGGAAGTTGATGGTTTTAAGGATTATCTAAGTGACGCATCCTATTATAAGCGTGAATACGATTTCAAGCTAGGGAACTTGATGGAGAGTTATGGAATTAAAAATGAGGCTGAAGTACTTAGTGGGCTGATAATGAAAATGCCGAATTCATTCTCGAGGAAAAGAGATGTAGAGGCCATCAGAAATAAAGTGAAGTCTTTAAAGAAGGAAGTTAGGAGTTGGTTTGATGAGAAAAATGGTGAACCAAGTTATCAAGCTGACGATGACGATGCAAAGGCATTTGCTTGGTATTATGTTACATATCATCCAACCTATTGGGGATGCTCCAATCAGGGGACGGATTGGACTCATTTTATTAGTTTTCCATGGTGCGTCTATGACAAACTGATTCAGATCAAACGAAAGAAAATGCAAAGCAGGGCAGTCAATCTGTAATCATTGGATAGCCAGTTTTCACAGGATCTGAGGATGGATTGAAAGGACGCAGTATCCTTGTTTCCTCATATATTTCAGAAACATGGTTCTCTTTTCATCCTTATACAAGTTTCTTAAGTTGTACTTAAATGTTTGTTTGTATTTACAAAACCAGTCAAATATGTATATATATATATATATGTGTGTGTGTGTTTGAAATGGCAGCTGACCATGGATAACAACTTTATTTCCATTTGTTAGTAGTGATAAGAATGTTTGAGTTGATAAACTTTATTTCCACTATGTTTGTAATGTATTTACAAAACCAGTCAAATATGTAAATATAAATATATATACATTTGAGTTGATAAAGGTTGTACACTATGGTTGTAATGTTGTATTTGTTAGCAAAAAAAAAGCAACAATTGCTGAAGTCTATGCCATTGTGGTTTTCTTTGTTAGCAAAAAGAAAAGCAATTGGTGCTGCATCACCAGTTATAATAATATCATCAACATATAAGAGTACTGAAGTCAATACATGGCGACTATGCATAGAAACACAGAGAGGTGAACTATGAGAGAAGCCACATAAGAGCATAGTAGAGCAAAAGCTATCGAACCATGCTTTAGGAGGTTGCTTAAGTCTGTGATTAGCTTTAGTAGGCAACAAAGAGCAAGTGGCTGTAAGATAATCAGGGGAGATTGTTCTATGTTGACCTCTTCATGAAGATCACCAGGAAGGAACACATTTTTTAACATCAAGTTGGTGTAGGGTCCAATTATACTTGCATGCAAGAACAAGGTCTAAATGGGCTGTAGTTATCTTAACAACAAGACTAAAGGTCTCGCCGTAGTCCAGACCATGGAGTTGGTTAAAATCCTTTGCAACCAAGCGGGGTTTGTAATGGTTAATACTACCAACATCCTTAAATTTGGTTCGATAGACCCATTTAAAACCAAGCACATTATTATTAAGAGAAAGAGGAGCCAAATCCCACGTGGCATTGCAATGGAGTGAAAGTTTCATCATTCACAGCATCAACCCAATTGGGATCTTTGGAGGTCTTCGAATAAGATTGAGTTTCACCATATTGAGATATGGAAGCAAGAAGATTCTGATGTTATGCTGAAAGATCAGTTGGTTGAAAGGACAAGGGACTCGAGCACAGGTATGAATTGGAGGTGATGATAACTGGGGTGGTGGAGGCTGTGGTTATGAGGGTTCTTGTTGGGATGAAGATTGGTGCAATGATGATGGTTAGGGTGGTGGTGTAAATGGCTTTGGAGAAGGTAACATCGCGTATATTGGAGGTGGTGAAGCTACAAGTAGTTTCTATTCTTAATATATTTCTAGGGAAAATCAAAATAGAACTTCATGTCATAAAATGTAACATGACGAAAAATGGTTACTTTCCTTGTTTTCCGATTATAGAATTGTAGCGAGTGTGGAAATTGCTATACTAAACAAAGAAACACATCTCAGAAGCAAGGTAGAAAAGACAAGTCATCTGTGGAATAGACGGATCTGCTGTCTGAAGACTTTAAAATCCTGATGGGAAAACCAGTCCAACAGAGGTGAGAAATCCGAAGGTAATGGTGATAAGTCATCCGTGAAGATATCATTAGGAGACTCGAAGCATGCTAGAGAAGGTGGAGGTGAGTCAAGAGGAAGAGAATGATATCTTTAAAAACACAGAAGGGCAAGAAGTCCATCAAAGAAGAGCGCCTAGAGAAATTGGAAAAAAGTGAGGCAAATGAAGAAGAAGAAATCAGATCCTGTGAGCCTAGGTTTGAAGAGTTTTAGCTTGTCTAGTACACATATAATTACTTCTACAAGTTCCTTCATCACTGCTTTCCTAAACTCAACATCAACAAGCATGAGAAGATGGTTTCGCTGGATCCGCTCAAGAAAATTCATGAATGGGCAGACAGGAAAGTTGGCTGAGGGATCCATGTTTTCAATGTCTGATACTATCCAACATTGAAAAGCGTGTGCTTATTTCTCATAAGGCATGATGAACAGCTTTATAAATTGTTTTGGTCATGTACTTCCCTTGCTCTAATACCATGTGAGAAAAAAACAACAAAAATAGGGAAAGAGAACAAAGAATAGCTACTGAATAGGAATAGAACTAGGGCATTAGTTGATTATGCCTTATGTTCTTCATATATATATATATATATATATATGTGTGTGTGTGTATTATATCTTGATATGCATTTACTATATAAAATTACAAATATACATATATATCTTCTTTATTTAAGTCTTTTCCTTTTTCTCTAGAGAATGTTGTAGTTCATTCTAATATTAGAACACGTTGTAACATCTTTACATGTCAAACAAAGGAGACAATCCACTAGAAGTTACCAAGGATCTGCCACATCATGATGAAATGGTATATGAAATTCCTCAAATTATCTACTTTATATAAGATGGTCTGGTCCAGTATGAAAGTCTGAAATTTGTCTTGTTGAGATTTGGCTTTGCCAGTCCTTGTTTCAAGTTTTTGAAACTCAAGCTGATTTTTCGGAGCCAGTGTCTTAGTTAGAGCAGTCTGAAGATATCTGACTTTAATGATGCCTTACAAGTCTGTATTCCATTTATAATGCTTGACATCAACATCAACATAATGCCTGATCCCAACTAGTTGGGATCGACAACATGAACCTTGTTTTTCCATCTCAATCTATCAAAAGGAAAACCTTTGATTAAATGATGCTTATTCAACTCATTTCCAATGGCCTCAATCCAGGTCCTTTTTGTAGTCCTTCTAAATCCTTCAATATGCACTCTCTCTCTCTCTCTCTAGACATCCGTTCAACATCCTCATCTCAGCTATACTCATCGTAAGAATATTTTGCTTCTTGATTGCCAACATTATGCTTTATAGGTGATAGTAGGCCTAACAGCTATCATGTAAAATTTGTCTTTTAGCTTGAGTGGGATAAATCGGTCACATAACACTCTAGAAGCTTGTTTCGACTTAATCCAATTCTATGTGCAACATCCTCGTCATTATCCTCCTCTTTATGGACAATCTATCCAAGATCACGAAGTGGTTACTTCTGGGAATCTTTTGGTTATCAATTCTTGCTGTACCTTCACCTAATAGATGCCTAAGACCAAGTTACTATTAATTTATTTTTTATACCCTCGTGTTAATCTTCAATTTCCCATGGTAAATGATAAACTATGAAAGGATTTTTTTCAGTGAACGTGGCACAGCTGAATACTCTTATGTATTTGCTACCATTTTTACCAAAGTTCCATTCCACATTTGGAGTCTTACTTCATATTAGAACATTTTGATATTTAGATTTTGCCTCACAATTTTAGTTATGCATTTACTTCCTTTCTTTTTTGGTCCACTAAAACCTCATTGGCTGCAAATAATATTGTTAGAGTACACCTATGTGTACGTGTTGGCATATTTGGCAATGAGGAAAGATTCTCATATGCATGAGGGTATTTTCGTATATGTCTTCAACTTAGAAGCATTGAATTGTTAGAGTACACTTATGTGTACAT